>CAIGRB010175281.1:0-17253 GCA_903798255.1 Fraxinus quadrangulata
GAATTTTCAATCTTACAGGAGTTAGAGTTGGTAATGGTTTTGGTAGTATTATTTTGAGGTAGTTACATCATTTCGTTAAATTTGTTAATGGGAATTGATTCATAATTTTCTTTGAGCTTCTATTTTACACTTATGTGCAAGATTTAGCTATCTGATTTCTGGATAATCAACACCTACTGAAATTTTGTTCTTTTTGTCCTGTATAAATTTTTCCATTGCTTCGACTATATATGCACCTTACTTGATTTAGAGGTTTTATTGACTAATTGTTCTTATTTATGTACTTGCTATTTTTCAAAATCGAGATTCAATGCTGCAGTAGTTTGGTTATGTTGTTGATGCATAATAGTCTTGTCAAAAAGTAGTTGAAACTAAGGGGAGAAATTTCGAGATGAATTTTTGAGTGATATGTTATGTTTTGGTGCAAAATTCTTTTAACTTTGTAAATTCATAAATTAGATGCTTCTTGTACTGAAAGAACTTATATTGAGAATCAAAATCATTTGAGAATAACTTCTTTTACAATTCAGAATTTACTACTGGTTAGTTTTAAAGATTGAATCAGTTTAAGATATCAAAGTAGAATAGTTATAGCAGATTATCTCTTGGCTCTTGCAAATGTCAAAATATTTTGAAGTAAGTATTAACTTTTGTAATTTCTTTTGGCATGAAAGCTAATGTAGAGCCCAAAAAAAATTAAATATCTGATCACAGCTGCAAGCAATTGATGTAAAAAAAGGCTCCAACAAGGTGGCTTCTGCTGATCGCAAATAGTGGAAGGTCAGTGATCTTGTGCTTGCAAAGGTCAAAAGATTTTCAGTATAGCTCGCTATTGTATTCCCTTCATTTTTATACCAACCTTTGTTTTTGGTTTTTGTCTCTATTTTTACTGAATTAAAATTTAGTGTATCATGAAGATTTTCTTGAGCCGTGTTTTCTACTTGCATTTCTATTAGCTGAGATTGTATAATTTTTGTTTAAAGGATGTTGGTATATGAGTATGTCAACAATGGCAACCTGGAGCAATGGTTTCATGGGGCTATGAGATAGCATGGCACCCTTACATGGGAGCTTTTTAGGTGACAATTCAAATGCAATTTCTTTTTCTGCCCACTTCAGTTTATCTGATTGAATACTTACTCTTAGTCTTGGCTTGAAGGAGATTGTTCAACATGCAATTTCTTTTTCTGCCCACTTCAGTTTATTAAAACACTCTTATATTTTCAAACAATTTCTCACAGTTAGTATGTGATTATCTTTCAGGTTTAACTTGTATTTTCGAAAGAACCCCTTTGGAGGTGAATGTGATTATCAAAATGTCTGTGTCACGGAGACATGGTGACATCCGTGTTATGTCTGTATTTATGAAAAAAAATTCTTATTTTTATGTGGAATTCTAAATAGATGGATCCGAAATTTTTGAGGAAGCATAATCAAATTTTTTCAAATGTGATTCTCATTCGGTCTAATTTTTGCATTTTCTTCTGCTCTTCTTATTTTACTGTTTTCATATGTTTCATTATTCTCTTTGGGGTGTTTTTTGTACTTGGGTTTGAAGAAAATTAAACGGGATAGTGTTTTAATATTTCAGAAGTTTATTACTTTTCTTTTTTCTTCTCTTTCCAATGTTTTGGCTGTTTGAAAATTTTGATTTCTTCCCTTCTACGTTTGTTTCAATTTATTTAAAAGATTCCAAAAAAAATAATTCATATTTGGTTTAGTTGATGGTTGTAGTCGATGGAATTCGTCAGATTTAGAAAAGTTTCTTTTTATCTCTAATTTTTGCTTTTAGTTATGTAAAAATGAAAACTTTGGATAGAGTTGGTGTGTTAGAAACAAAAAGCTAAGACACGACCTATGTCTTCGTGAACCACTGAGACACCGTGTGCGCACACGGTGACTTCTTCATGCTACACGGAGACTTTTTTTTTTAATTATATTTTTTGGAATTGTGTTAGCTGTCACTTCAATCTGATGATTATGTTAATATTTTGATTCAGAATCAATAGATATGTAATTGGTTATCCTTTGCAGGGAATGAAAGTAATATACATAACCAGAGGGTTGGAACAGCAGCAAGCTAAGAGGTCATTAACTTCTAATATGTATCTGGAGCTTGCTTGACAGCATATATAAATTATATGAAATAGACAAAGCAAACTAATGGTTCATTGGATACATTTTAACATTTTTTTAAATCGTAAACCAACAATTATCTTTTATCTTGTGTCTTACTGTAAACTCTCTAGAATTAGTACATTGGTCTCTCAAGTTGCAGAAATCTCCATATGATATATTAGCAGTGATTATTATTCTCTTACACCTTTTTGTCCCTGATGCTTCAGCCGAATCTGGAATGAAACATGGCTGTCAAGTTTCTCTTACAAGCCTTGCAATTATGAGCTTTTTGGGAAGCAATACTTCAACATGGAGATGGCAATTGTCATGGCAAGGGTATGGATTATTACAAGTGTAGCAGAAATGTACCATTTTTTTTATAGAATTAATAAAATATTTTGTGTATTATAATTCTAAGATGCGGGCGCCGACTGGATAATTCATATAGACACTGATGAATTGTTACATCCAGCTGGTGCTCATGCGTATTCTTTGAGGCAATTGCTAATTGACGTGCATGGGAATGTGGACACGGCAATCTTTCTCAATTATGTAAGTAACTTGGCATCTCATAGTATCGGTGTTGGTGGGGGGGACTAACTATTTCTTTATGTGCTCATTGTATTCTTAGAACAATTGAAATTATCAAACTTGACTTACAACAATATAGCGCTTTTCCTTATTAAGATTCCCAAGAAATGCTTGGATCCCTTCTTCGGTACTTTTCAAATCCTTGGAGGATTTAGCTTCTAGGTTTGAATCAATATTCAAACTTGGNTGTATTCTTGGAACAATTGAAACTATCCAGCTTGACTTACACCAATATAGCGCTTTTCTTTATTAAGATTACGAAGAAATACTTGGATCCCTTCTTCAGTACTTTTCAAATCCTTGGAGAATTTAGCTTCTAAGTTTGAATCAATATTCAAAGTTGGACTCTCATCTTCTACTTTAAAAGCATCTTTGCCCCAAGAAGAATTCATACTGTAAAATGATTGTTTCTTCTTTTTTTTTTTTTTTGGTTTTTGTTGTACAAAATCTTGAATTGCTGCAACCTTATGCCCCAAAACGAGACTTAGCATAAGACAAAATGTGCGGATTAGACTAATAAAGTCAAATTTAGCCTTGTTTGACAGCAATTTTCTAAAACTCATTTTTCCTTTAATTTATTTTCAATAAAAGATTTCATTGAACCCATAATTTTCATCAATTTTTAATCATACATTTTATCAAATTTTGTTAAAATTTACTAAAACTATAATTTTTAACAAAACAAGCAAGGACTCAGTTAGATAATGAAAACCAAGATTCTTTGTACAACCAGGTGCATTCAATTTATTGTTAAAGTTTGTGGAATTTTCTATCATAATGGGAGTCTAAGGGTTGTAAAATTGTTTTAAGAAATTAGAATTTTTTTCTGTTTGGATAATAAGATGGACTATTATAGCAATAATATTTTGTTGCATTAAAAAATATGAAATGCAAAAGAAAACATTTACAACTGTATACTATAGTATATTTTCTTGTTAAACATTATTTTCTCTTTCATTTTTACCAATATAAAATAGGATTAGAAATTTCGAAAGTGAACTGATAATGATTGGACAATGAAACTAATAACCCAAGCGTGCTGCATTCACATCAAACATATTATAAAGCGCCAAATATGTGAGATTTATGTTATTTCCAGCACCAGCCTACAAATTCTAAATTTAGTTATTTGTTATGATATAGTCTCAAGACAATGTAAAAGAAGAGAGTTGCAATATGTTGACAACTAGCATAAAATTTTACTATATCTGTTGACATTTTTGCTCGAGGTAATTAACAAAATTATCTTTCAGCAATCGCACTTGCTTCATTTACTACCGTGATTGAAATCCTGCGAGTCCATGTTTGTTGTTTCTATTTTCCTCATCATCAGTTTGCTTTATTGCAGGTTACTGTCCTTGAACTTCTGGAATCTCTGGTTCTTATGTGGAGCAGAGAGCATAGATTTGGATAGACAGCTAAATAAATCTATTCATTTTTTTCCATTTTTTGATTTGCGGAAGAATTTCAGAACCATTGAAGTTACTAACAAGTTTATTTCTGCTAGCCAGTTTGGTTCTTGTGCTCCTCTTCTGCTAGCATGTATTCCGAAACTTTGTTCAAGTAGGTATGATGTACTCTGAAACTTTGATCAAGTAGGCATAATAATAAGGATACATGAAAACTTACTAAGTTGAAGTCTCGACTTCGAGATAATGAACAATTCTCCTGTTGTTGGAAAGATTGCACAGTTGAAGCTATCTACTGCAATGCTTGACTTGCGTTTGCATTTGGATTCCTTATATTTACTTATGATTGCTGAAACAAATACTTGTTCCAAAAAAAAAAAAAGGATTAGCAGTAAATATTTGTTGTAATAAAGGAAGAATTCAAGGTTAAGTGAGTAGTTCTTTTTCATCATTGTAATCACTGTCTGGCTCTTCTTCTTCTTCCTATTGTTGGGGGTACAAAGTAGAATTCCTTTCTCGAAGATTGGCATTTGGCAAATGCATCTTTGAGGGCTAAAGCAAGGAATTTCCATTTTCTAGAGGGATTTGTAGCCCTTCATGATGAAAAATGCTCATCTTGGAAATGATTTTGGTTAAATGGGTGGAATCTGGTTAAATGATTGAGCATATGTTGAAACAATTCAAAATTTAAACAAGGTAGTTGTCATCTCTCTAAATTTTTTTTTCCATCCTATAATGCTTCTGCGTATTTGATTGGGGCTTTTCTGTGTCATTTCATTATTGTCGTAATACAATGCCATGGTAGCTGAAAATTTCCGCGTAATGTATTTTTAGTACGTGTAAAATATTTGACAATGGTCATTTTCAAGCGTTGATTTTTTTAGCTTTCTGCTGATTCCAGAATATTGTTCACTTGGCAGGCAAAAGAAGCAAGGACATGAGGTGCACGAGTTAAGTACAAATTAGAGTGATCAACTAACGTGCAACGCAAGTTCTCTTGACTAGTTATGAAAAAAAGGGTGAATGTGTTATGGACTTAATCCAATGAGCACAAGCATCAGATTCATCTGGCTCTGCAGCAACGACTAACAAATCATTGGACCTATAACTCAATTCCTTTGGACTTTGTCTGCACAGTGTTTAGAGCCCAATAGCCCAATATAAGAATTAGAATTTCAACTTAGGCTATTCAACCGACTTCAAAAATATAAGATGGCGATAATTGCTAAAGGGCTTATCTTATATATAATATGTTAAAGTCGAAACTAAATTAATAAAGAGTACGTAGATACTTCATACTTCAAAACGCAATAAAAATTCAAGAAATTCAACACGTACAAGGCCAAAAAGTCTGTAAAACATTAACCCTTATTTTGGTTTAGCTAATTATCAGATTTTAATGAATTTTAATAAAAATTATAAATCTCATAAAATGTGTAATTGAATATGAATATGAGAAAAAATAAATTTTAAAAAATGTGGGTCACATACATGAGCTAAGTTTGAAAATGTGAATTGTATACTCTGATCATGTGCGTAATTTGAATTCTAGAATAGAAAAACATGCACGGGGAAGATTCTCAAGTACAATTTCAAGGAGGAAAAGTCCGAAATTTGGGACAATAATGTGGAAGAAAGAAGCACGCTAGAGTTGAAGCCACTACAATATGTTCCCATTGGTGCATAAAACTAATCCCCTCGTGCAACGTGTAAAGAATGTAAGTGCTTTCACATTATCTTATTATATGCACTAATTACTTCCTCTTACAATATTCTTGCACTAATTATTTATACAGACGATTGCCAGCTATTAAATACCCACATGCCACAAAAAGACTCCAAAGGCTCCATTTGTCAGGCTGAGAATTACTTATCGTAGTGACGTTATTTAACACTATTGATATTTAAATAACATATAAGAATTTGCACTACTTCTTTTAACAAGTTATCCTTTTGAGTTGTAACTTAAAATCTTAATAACATCTCCAATGCTGCTGTTGATTGTGAAAAAAAGTTCGTTAGAGTATTTTATATACTTATTGAGACTTCTAAATTTCGTGAATTGTGATTTATTGAGTGAATATCTACCCAATTTGGATATATTTTTAATTGCAAAAATATATTAATTGGGAGTATATTTCTTCATGATTAATTGAGTGAATATTCACCCTAATTTATCATAAATATATTAATTGCAAAAAAAAACTACCAATTTAGATACAACGACATGAAGAAATGTAATTTTGAGCTTAATTAAAGCTGATTCGGAACAATTGAAGATCATACATATGCATGAAGTCGCATTAATAGAGTAATCGAAGGAAATTAACAAATTTCTAAATCTGACGTTTAAAAGTTTGAGTACTTAATTGTTAACTTTCAAAACTCATATCATATCAGTTATAGATAATTGTAAAATGAGAAGGACTAAATTGTAGAGATTTAAATATGAATGACCCATGGTTCAAGTATGAAGGAAGTCCAGGGACCAAATTAAAAAAAGAAGCAAAGTGGTGTAGCAGAAGCTTATAGAAAATAAACAAAATGGTGAAACTCAAACCTGTTAAATCATACATGAGTGCCAAGAAATAGAGAATATTGAGAAAGAATTCTCAATTGTTTTTATTATAATTAAGTTCAACTAAATGTCATTAAGGCTTGCAACCCAAATTTAAAACAATAACTAAAATCTGGATAACGAAGAAATTCTAAATAATGATTAACTCTAGATAATTATGAAAATTAAAGATAATGGTGAAAATTAAAATCCCTAATATTCATAATTAATCCACAATAAATGGAATAAATTTCGATGTTATTAAATAAAACAAAAATATCCAAAAATCTAAAACGTATTTTTGGAGCACTAAATGATGAAATTTGGCCAAAAGAGGTCAAACCTTTGAGTTTTGCTTATTGGACTTCTTCCACTCAAAATTAACCCAAATTTCTACGAAAGCGGAAAGTGAAAAATCATTTATGTTGATGTGATCCCACTTTTTCATACAATCTTCTTCTTTTTGTGCTATATTACAAAGCTTACGCCTTCGTATCGCAAGTGTATACCATGCAAGTGCAGAGGGAGTAATTTTAATTCCTACTGGTGAAAAAGACACGCATTTACAATCACAAACCTAAATCCATATGATGCTTGACTAATTGAATGGATGTTAGGACAACAAAAAACCCTATGTTTTCATATTTTCATATTCAATGCCAGATCTTGTCACTTAAAACTTGTTTCATTTGAATGCTTTTTAGGAGTTTAATACTTTTCAAGTACCTGGGCCATCAATTGATTTGTGATTTCTATTTTCGTTAGGGTGAATGAATATGAAATATAGCATGTGTAACAATCACTTTAAAGGTCTATATATGTTAAGAAATAATAATCTACGCTTTTCCATATCTCATTGACTGTTATCATAATCTAATTAGGGATGTAGATATGGGTGGGCTACAGCCCACCCTTACCCACCCCAGCCCAAGCCAAATTTTTAAAAAAATAAAAATAAAAATTAGTTATAGCCTATTTTTTTCTATTGTCCAACCCATTAGCCCCCCGTCCAATCCAGTAGCCTCCCATACCACTCAATTATGGCTCCGCCATTGTGGATGTCTACATTATTGTAAGGTTCGTCGCATAATATAAATATTTGTTAATTTATATTATTTATCAAAAAAAATTTGCGTTTTCAATGATTCACTTTAAAATAAAAACATAGTTCTTGGTTTTGGATGTCTACAGTATTGTAAGGTTCGTCACATAATATAAATATTTGTTAATTTATATTTTTGTAAAGCTTGCGTTATTTGTTTTCCACCTATAGCTAGATGGGGTTAATTATGTCGGCGGTCGTTAAAGTTTGGAGTAAATTTCTGAATGATCATTCAAGTAATTTTCTTATATAGTGATTATAACGGTTACATTAGTAGTCACTCTGTTAAAAATATTAACGTAAATTTTTCTTAGTACCCTTTAATGTCAACATGAACAGTAATCGAGTTATATATTAAAACATGTCAGTTGAGTTAATAACCATCAGTGATCACTAAAAGTTTGGAGAAAATTATTTCAAAACGATCATTGAAGTAATTTTCTTACGGTATTAGTTATTGAAGTTTATGATGGTTACACTAATGATCATACGGGCGTGTCAGGAGTCAAATAAAGATGGGTGAATGAACACGATTGTACACGTTAAAAACTTACATATGTCTATTACACGATAAAATACAATCAATTCAATTCCCAAGTTGTTAAAAGGGTGTACTTTCTATGGTGGTTTTCTTCCAAAAAAAAAAAAAAAAAACCACATTTTTTCTGTAAAATAAAAGCGTTGAAGCTAGCAATATTAGCATTCTGGCGTCGAATAAACAAATCTGTATCTTTCTTGTACTGCGTGACACATTTATTCAACTGACCAACCTAATAATGTAGGTTCAACTTCAATATAATTTCCCTTTTCCAATTAATGATTTTATCTTCTATTATTTTCTAATGTTGGATACCTTTAAAAGAAAAAATTATTTAAAAAAATGGTTAAAAAATTCTTTTAATTAAGCGAAACTAAAAGTAAGTAATATTAAAGGTAAAATTTCACGTTGATTTAATATAAAAATATTAATTTAACATATCTAAGAGTTTGAGTTATTTCTATTAATAATTTGAACTTTTAAAATATAGCTCAAAACTCAACGAGTACAACTGGTTCGATATAATATATGTTATAAACGAAATCTATTAATAACAAGTTATATTTATTGAAAGCTCATACGTGTTCGGTTTTGAAAGAATTTGAAGTCCAAATTTTCCGTTCTTACTAAAGAAGTTCCTATAGTTTTGTGACGTGGTAAAGTGAATCGATAAAGTTGCAATTAATTATCAAAATAGAATATATTCCATAAAGTAACATAGACAAATCTACTTCAAAGAAAAATAGTCGATATGCTTTTCATTTAATTTGAGTCAAAAAACTGTGTATCGCTTGTTTGTTAAAATCGTTTGCTTTTCGATAATCAAATTTGTCAATTGAAAAAGTTTTGACTAAAAAGTTTGTCCTCAATTCGTTTAATCCATTGAGAGTTATTATTGCTCATTGTGTATCAGTTTTTAAGTCGGCTGTGGTGGAGACTTGAAAAAAGTCTTGGGATAGTGTCATAGTAGAATTAGAAACAAACTAATGACAAAAGCAAATGGACATTGGTGGCCTCCTCGAGTGTTCCTTTAACCAACAACAGAATTCACATGTTTCTTCAATCACCATGCATAAATCTTGGCTTTTAAAGACATTTATATGTCAGCATGTAATCTAATCAAGTAAATGTTTTGCATGTGATAGAGTTTCTAAGTCTAAAGTCATCAATATCCTAAAGGTTTAAGGTGGTTATATCGAATAAAAGAGATTACTTTATCTGTCATCTGAAATATTCCTTTTAAAGTAAGGTCACGTATCATGATATTTTCTATTGGTCTAAAGTTAGTGTAGAAAATTCACCTCTAGGTACAAGTTATATTTTGATTATAATACAGATGTTAATGAGTTAGAAAATAGAATAATTCTTATCGAAATCGAGATTCATGATTGAGGATTCACGAAAAGTGATTGTCAAGTTAAAAGAGTTCCGAGTTGTCGAACTCTAATGTGAGACTTGTATCTTTATTTGCCGATAAAGTGTTAATTTAAGTCATTAAAAACTCTAGTTGTTAATAAAAGATATATTTATTAAATTTTATCTTTGCTAGTTTATAATTATTCGACGACAATTTGTGCATAGAAATACTCGAAATGATTTTTTTTCCTTTTTGGACTTTTTCTATAGTGTAATAAATCAACTTTAATTGGACTTTAACCTTAAGAAAATTAACTAGTAATAACACCCACAAAAAGGGTAATGATGAAGGTAAAAGGATACATGCACATCTCCTTAATTATTTAGCTCCTTTTTAGTGCTATTTGTGTCAATTTCCTAAGTGATAAATGTGTATCGGTTGCTAATAGGCCTCAATGCATTTCAAGTCATACGTCTTAAATTTGGGCCTAGGTCCATACACTTGAACTTAGCTTTCAAAATAAAATCTTAAAAAAGAAATAAGAAAAAGAGTAAATATTTCTAAAAATCCAGAAGTATGATTTAGATGAAATATTTTCTTATTGCATCATCTCACGTAATTGTCAACTTATTGTGCCATTTAGACGTAAATTACCTTGTAATATGCTTGTATCTGTTGGACTTGAAGTCTTTGCTTGTCGTAACATACTTGACATTTGTATAGAACGTTTTTTGGTACATTTTAGTGGTCAAGTTAATTTAGATGTACAGATTATGTGTATGTAATAGTTCTTCACGTTGAAGGTAGATGGACAAATGCTAGTGTAAAGGGCATCTTTTTAGTAGAACGCGTTCTTTGTGGGAGTAAAATAGTTTGATAGTAGTATATCAGTATAATTGTTTGACATTAGTATAATAGAGCGAGTTAAGTGATTTTTACCTTATCACATTTTTTTTCTAGAGTAGTCGAATTTCAAAGGACTCAATTCATTCTCGTGTTATTTTTAAAGACCACATTTGAATGCCATAAATATACCTCTAAATGTGTGGCCATGGAAAGGGGGAGAGATCATATAAAATCTTGCTTCGATTACAACGGTTATTACTTACGTATTCTACGATCTTGTACATCGATTATTTGAATTACAGTACCATTTTAAAGTTAACAAATTGAAAGGTGACTTTGACCTACATGATATAATGTAGTTTCATTTTAGTCCTTTTTGGTCTCCACGTGGGGTATATAGATGCAATCGTGCAGAAAAATTGAAAACTGTACTCTATTCAACAATATGCGATGCTATACTATGTCGCTGATCACAAAAATTACGAGAAAAGGAAGAAAAGGGAGAAATGAGGGCAAAATAGTCCACGTGGGGTATATAGATGCAATCATGCAAAAAAATTGAAATTTGTACTCTATTCAACAATATGCAATGCTATATCGTCGTCACTACCATATTTGTCGAAATGAGGGCAAAATAGTGCTTTTCAAGGGAGTTCCCAAGTTTTTGACTTGGTACTACCATATTTGTCGAAGTTTAACTAAGATCACCCAATAAAACAAACACAACCAAGATATATACACACCTAGACTAATGAAGAAGTCGGAACAAGGATTAATGTATAATGATGCTGTAAAATTTTTCGATACGATAAAGAGCACCATGGTAAGACATGTGCGGTCATCACCATGCTTACTTCGATCATCAATAATCGATTATCTTTGGAATCGATAGCTATGTCGACACTTTATAACTTAGCAATTGACTGATTATGAAGCATGAACGAGTAACCATCTTGCGATTCATCACTCAGTACCCTCATAAAGGATGGTTGACTAAAAACAATCGCCCCCTAAAAAGATTTTCCATAATGGCTTTCGTCTACTAACTGCAAATCTAGTCACACTTTCTAAAATCCTAGGACACATCTCACGTGATTGTCCACTTCACCCTTATGACTTATAGAGACTTCTCAAAAAATTTAATCGAGTATGTCGTAACTTTTCAAGACTTTTTGAAAGTCTACAAAAGTCTGAATTGATTATATTAATACTTTTAGAGAAATTATAAAAATTTACATTGAATACCTCTAAATTTTTTTAATCCTATAAATTATTTTTTTAATTTCTCGAAAATTAATTCACGCAATGTTAATACTAGCTTTATTAAATATAGTCTTCTAGTAAAAGCTGTCCATTGCTGGACCGCATAATTATTTATCGAGTACGGTGAACTATGCCCCTATGTCAGCCCCATTTGTAAAACTTGTCATTTGGATAAGGTGTGATTAAAAAAATGTTTTGAATTAATTTATTGGGAAAATATAAGATTAAAAATGAGTGTGTGTAAAAATGAATGTTAAAGAATGGGGTATTATATACATCTTCTTCTTCTCCACTTTTGTTTACGTACAAAACCTCAAATTAAGCATATTGTCGTGTAGAGACTAGAAAGGTACCAATGATTTCTTTGAAATGAGTAATTTTGAGTTGTAGAAAATTAATAAATATTTTCAAGAAAATATATTTTTTTTTTTAGAAAGAGCTGCCAATGGCCATTGAAAGTTCACTTGACAATGTGACGATGACTTCAATGTCACTTGAAAATGCATTTGTTTTTCCCTCTTAAAGTTGTATTTATTGTTGGTTGGGAGTTTTAAGAACCAAACCCACGTCAAACAAATATAAATCACTTAAATTATTATTACACTTGATACGAGCTAATGAGAATCAAATCGTCTAAGAAATTGTAGTTAGATATCGTATCATTAAAACATTTCAAACAAAATCGATTTAATCTAACATGTTATTTTTAATTAATAGTCAACAAGAACATATGCATAATGGAGGGAGTCACCTTGTCTCTTAGCCAGGGAAACATGGTGCAGGCATTGATTGAATTTATTGGCATTTTGTTAGGACAAAATTACTAAAAATAATAACTCTATTATAGTCTTCACAGCAAAAAGGGGCGCATTCACATTTTCCTCACATGTCGACATTTTGGCATTAAAATTCATGAATTAAGAGAAATTTATGGGAAATTTTGACAAAAGTATACATAATAATCATATGAGAACATGGCATCTGGACACAATTCTACTCTCTTTAATTCTCTTTCTTTTGTGCATATTTGGCACGTTAAGCCCATATTTGGTGTCCTTTAATTTAATTTATTTTTCATACTCATTTTCAACCATATATTCACACAGTAAAATATGATTAAAAACTATGTAGTTAAATGGGTCCACTAACCCCAAGCGTCTGTTTGAGATTTTTTTTTTTTTTTTTCGATTGTAACCATTTTTGAGTTGAACTATCTAGGAAATGTTGGAAAAATCGGTGTTTGTTAGGTTTTTTTTTAGGTAGTATAAAAACCATCCATAACCGGTATAGTATGATCTTGACCGTCTTTCTCAATTCAACAAATCAATGAATTTTGACAATTTCTCGAATTCTCTCATGCTTTATAAAACAATTATTTTCAATTCATGTATTTTTTTTCAAAACTAACCCGTGATTAAACATATATTAAATTAAAATTTATTTATAAGCAAACAAATTTAATTTATAACTAGAATATATTAAATAAAAATAATTTATAAGTAAAAATACACTTTTATATTAAAAAAAATGCTTAAAGTAAAAAATATCAATAGTGAGACAAAAATTCACTTATAAAATATTAAAAAGTTACTTATAAAGTGAAAAAATCACCCAAGTATAAAAAATTATTTTAAAATACAAAATTAACTTATAAATGTGAAAATTACTTACAACTTAAAATTTAATTATAAGTAAAAAGTTAAGTATTAAGAAATATCATATAAGAAATTATAAATTTAAAATTTACTATGGAGCATGTATATAATTTTATTTTTTTGAAAAAACTTTCCAAACATGTGTTGGACACTTTCAAAAATCATTATTAAAAAAGATCCCAAAATCAAATTCATCATACCAAAATTTGTACTCATAACCAATAATCCAAAACTCTCAAGCAGGCCTGAAGAAGTGCCAATTCATAAACACAAGTGGTCAGTACATTAAATTAAGTAAAGAAAAAATAATTGAAACAATTATGCTACTGCACCAAACATGATTTTTAAGACTCAGGTGCTTGTTTGTCCTACAATATTGGAGAGGACCCGAAAGTAAAATTAACCAAATTTTAGCCCCTGTCCAGCCCCAATCGGGTAAGAAAATATATTTTGAAATAATGAATTTTAGAGAATGTGTAGTTAAAAAAAAGATTTTTTTTTATTTTACGTGTAAAATTATTTTATGGAAGAACATTTGCTTGAAAATTAGTTTTTAAAAATGAATCTTTAAAAAAAATGAGGACCAAACATATGTTTAGCCCCTGTTTGAGTCATGTTATTTTTTTCATTCTAATTTTTCTACTCATTTTCAACCACACATTTTTCAATAAAATAATATTTTCCATCACATCAATAACGTTTCCTTCTTTTTCAACCGCATATTTCCTATCATATAAAAAAATGCATTCTTGGGTTGAAAATGTGCACCAAATAGGGGCTTAATCTCGTTTGATTTTCATTTTTTTCAAAAAATATATTTTTTAATCTTTTTTTAATCATTCAGTCTTCATTAATTTACCATTCATTATAGTAGTTTACTGGGTCGAGACAAGCTTGGGCGGTGTAACCATGTGCAAACAGCTTTTTGTCATCATTTCATTTGGAAAATAATGTAAGAATATAAAGGACATACTGTTCACCATGAGCACGGATGTTTAACATGCAATTGTCCAAAAAGCAAAAAGTCTATACTCATATTGATATTGGGGCATCAATGTGATTAAACCAAAATCTGTGGCCATTTTCAAAAATTGACATGCATAAAACCCCCCTTTGAAACCCCATTTCAAATCCAACTCCAAATTCAAAAACCCATATCCAGAATGCAGAGGGATTCAAGAATTGGGGGTGTCACTATATTGTCGGTGCTACTGTGTGTTGCCACGTGGCACATTGCCTTTGGCTTCATAGATGGTATGCTTCTTCTTCTTGGCTATGATTTTTGCTTCCAGTTTTAGCATTTATTAGCCTCGTGTTCTTCCCATTTTAAGCGTTTTCCATTTGTTGTTTAGATGTCTTGATAATATGTTTCTTTAGTGTATAAAATTTTCTTGGAATAAGCAATAGGGCCTTGTTTAAGTGTGTTTGGAGCTTAATCGTAGTGTACACTTATCCATTGCGGATGGACCTAACATTTGAAGGATTCTAGGTGCCGGTTTTGAGGGTACGAGAAAAACTCTCTTACACTTTTTATATGTTATAGTGAAAGCGCGTAAGTGAACATAGCTTCCACTCTGTGGGTTAACCACTGTCAATGTACCGATTATTGATGTCATAAGAAGGTTTTAATGGCTTGATTACAGACACTAGGTTCAACTTTTAGATATAATTACGTGTTCTGGTATAACTAGGTAAGAGGGAGTAGAAATCTCGTTTAACATTGCGGTGATGAATAATAATGCTACTTTGTCAGAAAGTAGGTATGTGACATAATGGTTGACATAATAGGTGTTGACAAGATGTGATTGGATGAAAAAAATGATTGTATTTTAAACAGTCTAATGATAAATTGTCATGTAGCATTATGTCTAAGAAATTATGTCAACCATCATGATTGTGTTGTGATTGGTCATAAGGTTAGAGGGCATGTGGAATTTACTTCGTATACGTTGAAGACTAAATTTAATTAAACATGTCCCTTTTTTAATAGTTTTAGCTTTGAAATTTACTTTGTATATGTTGTCGGAAGTTAAACAAAATAGTTATGATTAAGCCAATCTGCAGCTGGTTCTTTTTATTTTTTGGGCTTTAATATGGTGTATTGCTTATTTTTGAAGGTTTTCTTGATTGATCATAGAGTACTTTTAAATGAAGATTCTCAATTTTCATGTTCTAAATGCAGGACCATTAGAAAATGGCAATTTCGAGCAGGCTCCGAAATCCTCGGACATGAAAGGCACAGTTGTCCTTAAACCCCACGCCATACCAAAATGGGAGATTTCTGGTTTTGTCGAATACATAAAAGCGGGGCAAAAACAGGGCGACATGTTACTAGTTGTTCCGGAGGGTTATGCTGCTGTTAGGCTTGGAAATGAGGCATCAATCAAGCAACGGTTAAACGTGACTAAAGGAATGTACTATTCGTTAACATTTAGCGCTGCCAGAACTTGTGCTCAAGAGGAGATTCTTAATGTATCTGTGGCACCCGATTCTGGGGTGCTACCGATTCAAACAGTGTATAGTAGCAACGGTTGGGACTCGTACGCATGGGCA
Source organism: Fraxinus quadrangulata (assembly GCA_903798255.1). NCBI lineage: Eukaryota > Viridiplantae > Streptophyta > Magnoliopsida > Lamiales > Oleaceae > Fraxinus > Fraxinus quadrangulata. The sequence goes on from CAIGRB010175281.1 coordinate 15,990, forward strand.
TTTCGAGCAATCTATAGCGTGGTCGAGATCCTGCTTCATAATCCAGGAGTCGTAGAAGATCCGGCATGTGGTCCACTAATCGATTCCATTGCCATTCGAGCTTTATACCCTCCTAAAGCTACTAATCGTAAGTTTCATCGTAGCCCTCTGTTTGATTCCATGCCTTTTGCCTAACTTTCGATGAACAAAGTGTCAAAAAGTGCTTTTTATGCTGAGGTAATGTATTCTACGATGGAAATCCTAAATCTTTGCATTATGTCCCGTTGAGCAGTGAACCTGGTGAAAAATGGAGACTTTGAAGAAGGTGCTTATATATTTCCCAACACGAGTTGGGGAGTCCTTGTCCCACCCAACATTGAGGACGATAACTCTCCATTGCCAGGCTGGATGGTCGAATCCCTTAAAGCTGTGAAATACATTGATTCTAATCATTTCTCGGTGCCACATGGCAGGCGTGCCATTGAACTTGTTGGAGGAAAGGAAAGTGCCATTGCACAAGTAGTAAGAACCATTGTAGGGAAAACATACCAACTCACATTTGCTGTGGGTGATGCTAGCAATTTTTGCAAGGGATCAATGATAGTCGAGGCATTTGCTGGAGGACGGGACACTGTCAAGGTTCCTTATGAATCCAAGGGCACAGGTGGCTATAAACTTGCTTTGCTGAGGTTCGTGGCGGTTTCTACTAGGACACGAATCACGTTCCTTAGCACGTACTACCATATGAGGAGCGATGACTTAGCTTCACTCTGTGGCCCAGTGGTCGACGATGTGAAGCTATTGAGTGTTCGTAATCCCAGACGATTCGTCTAATGAGACAGGATTAAAACATTTTGTTGTACTATGAACACTATTGTTGTAAGGACTTTAAGTAACAAGACTTCATACCAATTCAGCTCGATTAAGTATATAGCTGGTGGTTTTTAATGCTGGTCCCTTCCGTGTCTCTGCAAGTGTGAGTGAAGGCTTTTTCTGCCAATTATAAGGCAGGTCGTACACAACACTATTGAATGTACAAATAAACACTCACCAACTTTTTAGTAATCAATGTTCACACTCACCAACTTTTTAGTAATCAATGTTCTTGAAAAGGAAAATGCTAAATGAACATAACCCTTCACATAAGGGTGTCCATAATGGACACCCGGCGCCCCCCTATTGGAGGGGGCGCAGGTGGGACCCGTGCCCCCTCCAATAGGGGGGCGCCGGGTGTCCATTATGGACACCCTTATGTGAAGGGTTATGTTCCCCTAGCATAACCCTA
>CAIGRB010175281.1:17963-59055 GCA_903798255.1 Fraxinus quadrangulata
TTAAATCAATTTATTAAATATTTTTAATTATAATATAATACAATTACTCCAATTTATTAAATTTCAAATTCAAGTCATTCTTTTTCTCTCTCTACTCTCTTCTTTCTATCCTCTCTCTACCCTTTCTCTCCATCGGAGGCGGTCATCAACTCCGGTGACTATTCCGGCGACCACTCCGGCGAGCTCTCCGACGACTGTTCCAGCGATTACTCTGACGACCGCTCCTATAATAGTTTCGGCGATTGCTCCGACGACTTAAAAATTTCAGAAAATTTTGGAAATCACACTCCCACCCCATGGATCCACCTACCACCACCCACATTCGTCGACACGTGTCACTCATGACTAATTGTGATCAAATATGTATTCAACGTAACTAATTGTGACCAAATTTGTATTCAATATCAATATGAGATGGATTAACCGTGACCAACTTTGTCTTCGGTACGACTAACTGTGACCAAATTTGTATTGAGTGTGACTGTCTGTGATCAAGTCAATCTCAAGTCACAATCGATCACAATTAACATAAAATTGGTTACAATGAGTCATAATCGGTCATAATTAACACAGAATTGGTCACAACCGTCACAATAAACACATATTTGGTCACAAATGGTCACCACAAACAAATTCGCTTACACCACGAACAAGCACCACAATCCACCACCAGTCATTACCACCATCACCTCCAATGCACCACACTACCTTCTTCAACTCAAATTTACGAACAAACATCATCAGAAAATCAAGAAGACCAACTTCGATCAAACATAGACAAAATATGGTGACATACAATTATGGATTATGCTACGAAGTATTGTAATAACTCAACACATTAAGCCAAAGTATTATAACTACAATTACAAATGAAGTATTTCAATAACTCAAAACCATTCAAGCCAAAGAAGAGACGAAAATTGTTTACAAATTTCTGAATACAATTGATTCATCCTTTCTTTGGTCACACACAAATCACCCATGGCGTAATCACGACAGCGTTTCATGTCTTGAGCTATTCCTATCTGTGCCAAGTTATTCAGAACAGTAATGCCAGTGCCAACCCCAACAAAGGATATCAAGAACAGAAGCCAGAAGTCTGCTTTGATCAAAGCTTCAGTGATCTTGAAATCGTCTCCTCTTCTAGGTTTCCTCTTTTTCCTCCTACCACTTCATCTTCTTCTATCGACTACACCTACCTCTAACAGCCACCTGCCACCACAAGCTTTGTCATCAGCACTTTATTCACCTACGCCGCCGATCGATCCAGAACAACCAAAAACATCGTCATCTCCATCTCTCCTAACAAGCATCAACTCTTCATCTAACATATTATCGACAACGATGTCTACTCTCCAGCCTGCAACTTCTTGACCAGCAACTCACACATCATTCAGCCACTCACACCACTATCCACATACAAATCGCCATATCCAAGCTCAGATTATGTTCCTCTAGTTTCTGCTACCGTCGTGCCAGTGCCTGATGACGACGAGGAGTAGTCGGTGCCGCCATCAGATCAGCCACCATCGCCACCGTCCTTCTACGCCACCATCACCAGATAAGGTAGAGAGTGTGTGTGTGTGTGTGTGTGAGAGAGAGAGAGAGAGAGAGAGAGAGAGAGAGAGAGAGATGAACGGTGAATTAGGGATTTCAAATCAGATGTGGGTGAAGTGGGGTGTGATGTATATAAATTAATTTTTAGTTTTATAATATTAATTAATAATTCTATTTACCACCTGATTTTTAAATTGTAAAACTTTGTCTCTTTAATTTTGAATTGTAATCTTCAAAAAGAAGGGTTTTATGTAATTTTTTGTAACATATATTTTGTATAAATAGATATAACACTGGCAGGCTTTCTTGGAAGTACTCGTTTCTTGATTTAAATTTGGGCCAAAATGATGGCCCAATATGCTTGTTCTAGAACATTTCAAATTCAAAATCAAAGGTCACTTGACGCCGCTCCTGATATTGATCCAACGGTTCAGATAATCGCGTCAGCTTAAAGCTAGAGCTCAATTCAAAATCTTTCAAATTAAACACACTTTGATTCACACGTCAAAACACGTTGCGTTTTACATAAATATAACCTGTCTCTGCCCAGTCTCCATCAAATTTTCTCTCTCAAAACGGCAGTAACAATCGAATGGTAAGGCCATTTTCTTCCTGAGTTGATTTATGTTTTTAGGTATTATGTTAATTTGTCGTCGATTTGGTGAGATTTAGTTTCTTCTTTTTTATTCGGTTTTTTAGGCATTGCCGAATCAGCAAACAGTGGATTACCCAAGCTTCAAGCTTGTAATTGTCGGCGATGGTGGCACTGGTATTTTTTCTTATATACATTTTTTCTTCCTCTTAGTTTAATTTAAATTATTTTGTACTTTGGTATGCCTTTTTATAGTTTAAGCTTTTGTTGCTCTTTATTTTGAATGTACCTAACTAAAATTATCAATTTTTGGGTTCCTTCAATTGAAGTTATTCTGCTTTATTTGTTTATCAGTCGTTTAATCTTTTATTTTCCTTTTTAAATTGTGTTTTCGCATATTATCTGTAGCCAAATCTCGATTTTGAGATTAGGATTTTAGGATTCATTATAAGTGACTGTCTGTCTCTGTATTACGGTTTGATATTAATTCAAATCGGCCATAGGTATAGAACTCTGTTTCAGTACATGCAGTGATCTATGTTTGAACGAGTTGAAACCCCAATGTGATAGCTTATATTTTATGTTACCAGTTGTAAAACGAGCAAAGTTCCATATATTTGGTTGTATACATGCCCAGAAAAGTTAAAAATTAAAGAGTGAATCAGTGCTCTTATTATTTTATGTTGTGTTGATAATGGAGCTTTTTGTGCTGTTACAGGGAAAACAACATTTGTGAAGAGGCATCTTACTGGTGAATTTGAGAAGAAATATGAACGTAAGCCTGCTTGATAAGTTTTGCTTCAATGCTAATTTTTCTAGGTATTTTTTCGTTAATTAATTAATAATTGTGATATGGGTATAGCAACCATTGGTGTGGAAGTTCATCCGTTGGATTTCTTCACAAACTGTGGGAAGATCAGGTTTTATTGCTGGGACACAGCTGGTCAGGAGAAGTTTGGTGGCCTTAGGGATGGATACTAGTAAGTATCATTTTCCTATTATGTGATTGAACTGTTAGCTTCATTTAATTTTCATAAAGTTTGCATGCTCAGTAAACTTATCAAATAATGAACTTTAAAAAAGTTATAGGTTTCTTCCTCTTCGACAGTGTTTTCACATTTTGTATTGGACTTCGTCAAATCTAGTTTTGTTTTGCTGTTCATGTTATCTGCGAGTTCACTGCTGCAATATTAAGCTGCTTCCATATTGTGTGTAGGAGCAAGTCCCCATTTCAGTAATTAATTGAAAAAGAAAACATACCCCTACTTGTTTTAGAGTCGCTCCAGTCATCGATCAGTTGAAGTGTCTGGAGAATTTTTTTTGCAGTTTGGCATTTATCCTACTTCATTGTCAGGGTAAAGCTCCATATAGTTTTGGATGGTCTTTATTTATAGTCTCTGTAGCTGAATGCTTACTAGAGCCTACTGAAATCAACAACATGCTTTATTAGAAACAACCTTCAAATCCTTAGTTAATGGGATGGTTGAACTATTTATCATATTTTATGCCCCCAGGTTTCCTTTTTGTTACATATAGATCTCCATATTAATCAATCATCAATACTGATGTCTTACTTTTGCAGTATCCATGGACAATGTGCAATCATCATGTTTGATGTAACAGCTCGGTTGACTTACAAGAATGTTCCGACATGGCACCGTGATCTTTGCCGGTGTGTGAATTTTATTTATTTATCTGCCTGTTTGGTTTGGTTGATTTTTATGTGAGATTGACGTGGTATTGAATCCTTTTTACCTTCAACCTCAGTGTTTGCGAGAACATCCCAATTGTGCTTTGTGGGAACAAGGTTGATGTGAAGAACCGACAGGTGAAGGCAAAACAAGTTACCTTCCACCGCAAAAAGAATCTGCAGTACTATGAAATATCAGCAAAGAGTAACTACAACTTTGAGAAGCCCTTTCTGTACCTTGCCAGGAAACTTGCTGGGTAAAGGAACTTCAGTTAGTGAGGATCAAAATATACAAAGGTATGGTTTTTACATTCAAGTTGCATAAGGCAAAGTTTTTTGTGGTTATAGGGATCAAAACTTACACTTCGTGGAATCTCCTGCACTTGCTCCCCCTGAAGTGCAAATCGATTTGGCTGCACAGCAACAGTAAGCACATAAGCTCCCTCTCTCTCTAATCATGAGATACAACCTTACCCTCCTATCACATAAATATTAACTGAAATGTGAATTTTGCAGGCATGAAGCGGAGCTCGTTGCGGCTGCCAGTCAACCGTTGCCTGACGATGATGACGATGCCTTTGAGTGAAAGCTTACAGTTAGAAGGATCTTTAAGCGGTGCATTCCTTCTATGTTGGTGGCCCAAATTTTTCTCTTGTTATTTTGGGATTGTCAGGCTTTTATATCCCGGATTCAAGTCCTAATGCCTACATTAGGACTTGAATTGTGGTTTTTGATTTGCTTGTGGGAAGATAACTTATCATTTATCTACGTATTTCAGATACTAGTTGTACGACTTAGTTTCATATGGACAAGTGAGTTTTATATATGGAATTTATAACTTATCATTTATCTACGTATTTCAGGCATGGCTAATGTTTACTTTCAGATTTGCCTCCGACTGGAATTTATAAGCTTGATCATGAAAATATTTTCTTTGAAAAACATTAATGACAAAGTTCCTTAATTGCATTGAACTTAACTTTAGCCGTAAAACCAAGGATCCATACAGCAACAATCTTTAAGCCTAATTCGTCAGCTACATACCCATATATCCTTGGTCGAGAAATATATCCAATCATTCTTGGTGAACAGTCTTTTTTGCAATTTTGTTATCATCACTGTACAGTTTAAAAAACAATTTATCTTTTCAATCAATACTTTTGACATGTACAACATCGTTGTCAAAAATCATTGTGCAAATGACATTATCCAAATATATCATTAAAATGAAGGAGTGGATTATTGTAGATTAGCCAGACACAACACAAACGAACTCTATAAATCAACTAGATATTAATACACTTCAAATCATACTAAAATCTCACTAAAATATTTCCAATGAACTTCTACTCTGTTTGATTGCCTTTACTTCTCCAATCCACAATTTCTTCTTGGAGGGGGAGTCAACAATGAATCCAGTCCAACTTTTAATTTATATTTTCTCCCATGAATTGCTACTTCGAGGAAATTTAATGCCAACCAAGTCAAAAGAGCTCCACAAGCACCATAGAAATGCAGGTGAACAGCCACCCTGCAGCGGTGTCAAAACAATTTATTTCAAGAAGGAATGTGAAATTATCAAGGAGATCATGTCATGATAAGTTCCGAGTACAGTTCAGTTCTAACAACAAAATCTCCTTAAATATGCTGTATAAGACTCGTACTATTAATTTAACTATATTCCTTTGAACTAGCTGCAAATTTAATTCCAAAAAACTGCAGAACTTCTATCAGTACGTGATATTCTACAAGAACACTCCAACCATGCACCTGAAATATTCACTACATCTTAAAATATCCTCATGATTATTCCGCCAGTTTAATTCTTGCAGTTCATATAAAAATAAAAATAAAGATGATACAAACGACTGAAGGAGAAAAGGAAAAGCATCACATTCCTTAGATACAACACATTACTTTTCTATTTGATGTTTCGTTAGTTAAGTCATCTTGTATACAATGAAGCTAGATAAGCACTGCGCAAATGCATTGCAATAATGATGGAAGTCATCAAATTTGCATGGACATGTTATAAGTGCATCTATTCAATTCAGTTTTTCTCAAATTCAACGACGTTTAATTATTCAAGTGCCTTCAAGAGAACCATCACTTCATTCCATAAAAGTCCAAGTTAGTACCTAAAAATGCAGCATGAACCTGAATAAAACTCTTTTTGGGCCTGTATTGCACTATTAAGGAGTAATTGGGGTTTGATAAATAAATAAACTCTTAAGATAGGTCTGATAAAGAACTTTCATGTTACTGAAGCAGCAGCTAGGCATTTTGTTAAACTGGTGTATGTGCTATGATGAAAAAATAACTAGTAATGGCAGCAATAAGTAGTGAATGCAGATCTCAAATATATATTTATATGCATAACAGATATACACGGTGTATTTATATTTATTTATATATTACATTTTATAAAGAATGAACATTTAAAAGAACACACCAGTTACTCGCTAAAGAACCATATAGCTTTGCAAATCGAGTTTTGCAGTTGATGAACACCCAAAAATAAATGTTGGACTTAAATAAGAGCTATGCTTGGAAATAAGCTATATACTTCTTCCTCCAACATAATGTCAATATTGACAAATCAAGATAAGCCTGAAATTTGGTTAACCATTTACATAGATTAAATAGAGATACCAGAGACTGGCTGTAAGTTTGTCAAATCTGTGAGAAAGTGGAAGGCTGAATTGTCCAATAGTTTGTGCCAAGAGAAATGTGACTCTTACATCATCATTAAGCCTTTGGAAGCAATTGAAGCATGCCTCCAACTGTGGCCCTGGAAAATGCAGGGAATTGAATGTCGATCAATAACATTCTCAACCAGAAGATTATGTGCTGCCAAAAATGTATGGAGAAAATCAAACTAATAATAGTTTACAAACATTACTTAATCAATGGCCAAGAGCAATAATAGTTTACAAACATTACTTAATCAATGGCCAAGAGCATTAAGTAGCGTCATGCAACTCAAAGCTAATCACATATGAGTGAGTTCATGTCATAAACTCCACTACAGTGAGCAGAAGAAGAACTAAAGCCACTTTGAATTAGTAGCTTCTTAAACACCTAAAATATGTCATTTCCTTTATGACTTTTATGATGCGTCTCTTTGGAATAATAAATATGCGAATTTAACAGAATAGTTCTTGGTGTGCAGGCCTTCAGTATAGGTTTTCAGTTTTCATCTATGCACTGCACACTGTAGAACTTCATAATAGAAGCATATAGTTTCAACAAGTTCAAACTGGTTGAATATTACAATACATATCTGACAGCAAAGGGCTAAACAAAATGTTATTATATGGATCTTTGAAACCTGCCAAACAGGTACACAATGCTTCCACCTCAAAAAAAAAAAAAAGAGGCAAATCTCATGTAGTAAAGTTGTTTTACAACACTGTTAAATAAATGGAACCAACAAAAAATGCATACCAGCCTGCAAATCCAGAAAGGAATGTAATGCATTCATTTCTTTGAAACAATCGTCTACATTATTTTATCAATAAGAATTTGAGACATTGTCATAGTTACAAAATGTCACAGTCTAGATAATCGTAGAGATAACAGATAAGACAGAAGATAAAGAACGTGGCAGGTCATCTTTCTTACAATGTTGAACCAGAAATGAAAGGATTAAATCCTATGACGAACTAAAAAATAAAGAAAAACACTGGTTCTACATTATCTGACATGTGTACCAGTTTTAGTGGAAATTAGATACTTCAGCTCCACCAAATGTTCATCATTTGAAATGTGAAGCATAATACGAAGATTTGTCAACAATGCCTCTTTGTCCCAACTTAAGGGACCAGAAGCATACAATGCTTCCAGAGTGCAACGATAAGCACGCAACTCTAACCTATGGATACTGGCTTCTATTTCTTCTTTTGGGAGATGTAGAACATTTTTTCCCTCACAGCCTGAGCCTGGACCATAACACGACTCCGCATCACTACCAGGAGTATCTGTCAATTGGCATGGTAGTGGTATGATGTGACTATAACAGTTGTTTGGACTGTGATTAGTAACACTACAACTGCCAACAGAACATGCATCACTATCAGAATTATTAAATTCTGAGCTTCTCGACCCACAGTAGCCATAAATATCATTTTGTTTAGGCCTCTCCATTTGATTATATCCGTATGATCTATTAAAGGAAGCATGCATGTTTTTTTCACCCAGGATTTCTCTTGGGTAAGTAACAGCATCTACCTTTTCAATAATGGGGCCAGAAACCACCCTATTCTTCATTTCTTCTTTCTCAATTGCTCTTATCTTCTGGACATGTCCATTATTTGCTTCAATAACAGATGAGCAGTAGGGGGACATCCTCTTCAGGGACCTTGAAGATGCTAGATGAGATTCCCGTACTCCAGCATCATTCTGAATGTGCATGGAATACTTTTGAGCTTGATTTTTATCCATCGCATTAACCTCAGGGCCCTGGAATCTCATCTTTTGATAATAATCTGAAGTCAATAGCTTGCTAACTTTTCCATCATCGTCACATCCTCTGGAACCCTGCAAGCAGGAAGCAATAGGAGATCAGAGATTGCAAAATTGGGAATGATGGGTATTTTTCTACCAGAGAATTTAGAAGGAATCAGGTAAATAACATTAAAAAAGGAAAGTCTAAGAAAGCAACATTGACACTGTTGTGTGGTTATCATATTATTGGGTCAATCAACTGACATCAAGAAATATCTACTGTAGAAAATTAAGATCTCAACAGATAACTAAGAAAGTAAAGTACCTGTTCCATTAAAATCCATTTGTCATCGTGCCATGTTTGTCTCATCCTAGCATTTGATCTATTGATTATTAATTCCTCTGAGTACCCAAGAAGCCTTACTAAATATTGATCGCCATTTAAAACCTTCAAGATCACGGCAATCTTCCATGAACAATCATCAAACACCTCCACAATGCTTCCGGCTGTGCAATTCTCCAAACCTTCCATGAGAGGAGGGCATGGTCTCAGAAACTTCCTTGCTACCCTTTCCACCATTGGCTGAGTTGCACCTGGATAACAATCATATACCACGTCATAAGTATGACCATTGACAGATAGTATCTCAGCCATATGCCACGAGACTGGATCCCCACTTTTATCCATAACTTCTACTTTACTCCCTCTTTTGAGCCTCATTGTGAGCGATATAAAACACACAAAATCACAACCTGTCATTGCCATGAAAAAAATATATCAATAACATAGTTATAAGAGAACCAGTCAATAGATATGAAAGAAAAAATTCTGGTAACTGATAAAAGGTAAATAAAAACCTCATCTGCATCTTATAGCATAATAGCAAATGAAAACTAAAATTTTAAAACTTCTTTTCCAGAAGAATCAACTTTGAAAATCCAAAGATATCCCCAAATATTGATTGGAAATAAACCAAAATTTAGATCTTTTGGGTAAATGGGGTAACCATTTTTGACAACTTCCGAAAATTGGTAAAAAAAAAAAAAATAGTTCAAAAAACAACAGCCCTCTTTGAAATCATCGCTCTAAATTAATCTATAAACTGAAAGATAAATAATTCTTCAAGCTTTCTAAAGAAAAAAATAATTAATTAGTATTCTAAACAAAAATTGAGTTAGTTACTATATCTACACAAGTTAAAACTTCTTTAAACCTAAACTCATTGAAAAAATAACAATAAAAAATATAAAAATGGAAACAATCCTCAAAAAAAGATTTAAAATTTTTATCAATCAACAGAAAAATGAATTAATACCATAGAAGATACAATATATTACAAAATCCCCAAATACAAACTCCACAAATTTAACCAATTGAGAGGTTCAAAGCCCCCAAATTGAAACCCTAAAACTGAGAAATTACTCACCTGTAATCAAAATTGGAGGGAAAAAAAATCGATCTGAGAAATTTCCTATTGTGTGGTCCGATCTCTGGGGCTTTTTAAATCACACTTTGAGAATTTTATTTTGTGTTCTAGGGTTTGTTCTTTGGCGTGAGGAAAATTAATTGGGACAAATGAAAATTAAAAAATGTTTGTAAATATGAGGTGGAGGGTATTATTGGAATATTAAAATCTCGGTTCAGAATTCAATCGATACCAGAAAAATGGAAAAGAAAAGTAGGGGTGCATAATGCACGCCCTCCCTCCTGTTTACTACAGATTAAAATAAAAAATTTAGTAAATTTTGATAAAAATTAATTAAAAATAACGTGGTTGAAAAAGTTGTGAATTTTATAAAATTTATGATTGAAATTAATTGTTGAATTAATTTATATTAAAATCTTGATTTTAATATCTCTTAAATTGGATTTAATATAACCCCCGTTTGAACTCCATTTTTATCAGAATTTGGGGGTAAATGTATTTGGAATATTGATTTTCTTTAAGAATGTGCGATTAAAAAATAAAAATTTACGTTTATGTGTAATATTATTTTATGAAATAATGTATTGTTAAAAATAAGTTCTGAAAAAATGGCTCCAAACATGGGCATAATTTCTATAAAATGGATAACCATTTACATTGGTAAGTTAATTTTTAATGTTTTATATTATTGCACAATTAATTCTTAACCATGAAAGTTTTTTGTTAAATTTATCAAGTGAATTTCCCAAAAGAATTTTACTATTTGTACATAAAAAATATACACTAGCAATTATCAAAAATAACGTGAAAGAAAAAAATTGAATGAAAAAATTGATTGTGTTTTAACTGGCAAATAGTAGAGTGTTATGTGACATTATATAATTCATCATGTAAATCTTGATGTACATGTAGTAAGACCATAAAACATGCATCACTTCGATTTTAAACATCATCTCACATGAACAGTTCAAGGGTTAAATTAATTTAACGATCTAATAAGAGCTCAATTTATCCAAAGCCCCAATTTGAAAATTTTACATTTTACTTTGTTCTCTCTTATGAAGAAATATGACAATAATAAATAACATTTAAAAATAAATAAACATTACAATTACTTTTTAGTTAGTAATATTAAAAACATGAATAGTTTAAGAAATTTAATTTATATATTAAAAAAATTCTCAATAAGTAATTAAAATATAAAAAATAAATACTAACAGAAAATTCTATCATATCTAAATAAAAGTTAAGATAATAACTCATCAATCTGTAATATTATAAAGAGAATAAAAAAAAATTAACTTATTTATCGGTAACTTATAAAATAAATACAAAAATTGAAGAGAGAATAAAAATTTTTCAAAGTGCCACGAACAACTTGTCAGTACTTGAATTGTTGTCGATGATACTCAACAACATAACGACAATGACGTTGCTGCTTATTGATGATGAAGTTGTGTTGGTAATCACCAAATTATTGTTGTCGATTATTCCACCAGAATTACCAATACTTATGTTGTCTACGATCACCGGTGAAATTGTCATCACTAATTATTTGATCTACTAATTTTTTTATTTTTGTTCTAAAAAGGGAACCATGACAATTGTCTAAACCTCCAAATTGCCGAAGTCGCTTCTTCTGACTTAAAATTTAAAAGCAAACTTCAGATTCAGAGTAAGATTTAATAAAAATTGATGAAATATGTGGTTGAAAAATTATAGGTCTATGTAATTAAAACTAGTTAATAATTATTGAATTTAACTTAATTTTTTAGCAAAATTTAAACCACACCAAACATGAGCATAATAAAAATATCTTATTTAAAAGTTGAAGGTCAAGTTGATACTGGTACAATAAGTTGGGGGCAGATGGTTAAAAAAATTCGTATAAAGTCATAATCAACATTTTCTTTACGTTTCTCTCGGTTTAATTTAACGACAATTGTTGTGGATAATGATGCATGTAAGGCCGCAATTTTATAGTTGCTTGATTATGTTGAGGTGGACGATAAGTCATTGAATTTTTCTACTTTCGTTTAAAAAACATAACATGATCTTTCACAATTCATTGTATAATAACACTTGCATTCATGTTGCGAATAGTTGTAATTAGTCTAATTTGAAATTTTATCCAAACAGTATCTAATTAATGCAGTCCAATTTTAAAATTTGACAATATGCTTAAGTGATTGTCTGCATGTTTAGTCAAGTCGCATCGGCAGTAAAATGGGGGATTACGTAAGCCACTGTGTCAAAAGGATTTTGACAGATGTAGTAACAAGAGTGTAGATGACAACAAATGATTGGATGATAGAATGACATGTGACATTATGTCGACCTATTTGACATTGAAGCATGATTGAAAAATGGGAAAAGATTTGAGTCAATTTCTTCAAGTGTAGAACGTCGATCCAACAGACAAATGATACACACACTTACCCAAAGTTAATGAATTTCCAGTGTATACCAGAGAGAATTTCATGCATTTTCATATAACAAACTTAATTATAAGCAGCTTAATTTGGAGAGAGAAAAGCAAAATTAAAAATCCAGCAGAATAAAATTATCCCAAAAACATGGACCAATTGTGCATATGCAGCTGGGGCTTGGGTAAAGTTTCTGCTGTCGGTGATATCTTCAGCAAACTCACTAAAGATGGACTAGAAGTATCAGAAGTAAGAATATGTGGTATGACTATATCGATATTGTCTTTAGCCCATATAATGAATACTAGAGGCAAATGCGTAAAAGGTGCATTCTGGAGGCCCTGAGCGCAAAAAATGTTCGGTCGTGCAGCTTCATAAGACAAGATGAGGCTTCAAGTCTCGTCAAATCTCTTCAAGCATCTTCTGGAGAAATCATCAATCTAAACTCGACATAGTGTATGCATCTATGAGTTCAATCACATGCAGAGCAGCTTTCCGTAAGGTTGTGAGGCATAGAGACACCTTGATATGGCTGTTGAAGAAAGGGGTAACCATGACACGAGGCTTTGAGTTGGCTGATTTAGTCCCCTCCTTCAAGTTGCTACATGTCAGAAGTTGGAACAAACATAAGTTGTTGCCGATGAGGCGCAGACTTGATGAAATTCTGGAAGTCAATGTTGATGAACACAGAGATAACCAAGCTACATCAAAGAAAGGCAATGGAGAGTTTGGTGGAGAAGACATAGTCGATGTTCTCCTGAGAATGAAGGAAACTGAGGAATTCGACTTTCCCATAACAAACAACAACATCAAAGCTGTTATTTTCATAATTAAAATGATATTTAAAAAGATTTGGCTTGTTTGATATGATGGACTATTTATAGTATTAGGCTGTATTTTGACGCTTACAGTTATAAATATTGCAGGTCTTGTTTTCAGCTGAAACCGAGACCTTATCAACAACGGTTGATTGGGCCATGGCAGAAATGATGAGAAATCCAGATGTGATGGCAAAGATGCAAGCCGAAATAAGACATACTCTCAAGGGAAAGAAAATGGTCGACAAGGGTGATATTCAAACACTGAAATATCTAAAGTTAGTTATCAAAGAAACTTTTAGGTTGTACCCTCCAATTCCTTTATTCCCAAAAGCATGCAGAGAAGAAATAAGAGTTGATGGATACACAGTACCTCTAAAATCCAAAGTCCTGGTAAATATTTGGGGCATGGGAAGAGATCCAGCATACTGGGATGACCCCAAAAGCTTATAACCAGAGAGATTTTGAGAATAATTCCTCTGATTTCTTGGGAAATAACTTTGAATATCTTCTGTTCAGGGCAGGAAAGAAGATTTGTCCAGGCATGATCTTAGCAAATCTTGATCTTCCTTTAGCTCAATTTCTCTATCACTTCGACTGGAAACTTCCAAAAGGAAAGAGTATTGCTGACAGACATGATTGAGGCAGACGGAATAGCTGTATCGATGACAAAGAGCCCTTCCTCGTACCCACATCCTACACACCTTCCATCAAAGCAAATTAACAATCCAAGAATAATGAGGCTTATTTAGTCAGTGGATTCATGTTGCAAATGATGAAATGAAACCCCAAGGTTTTCAAGGATGTTGATAGACTAAGTTTTAACTTTTCTGCCATTTTACTCTCAAGATATTTATGGTCATACCTCCTCATTCCCTACTTCAACACTCCGATTTCTTGGGCATAAAATTCTACTACCTGCACTAGGAGCAACAGAGTAAGCTTGTAAAAGGCTATTGTTGGGATTATGTACAATTTCCAATTCGAAACTATCATAAGACATTTATGTTTCATTCAGATATATTTTCGTTATTGCCTACGAAATCGTGATTAGTGGAATTCATATTCTCAAGAAAAACTTCCAATACAATGTAACTTTATGACAGGATAAAACATGGGGAAAATGGAGTTTACCATCGAGGCAGCAAATCGTTTTATAACAACGAGGATCAAGAAAGAAATTATCTCCTTTGGAACAAGAAAAAGCAGATTATAAGTCATAATCGTTGTGGTTTGGCCATATAAATCTCCAACAGTCAACCTGTAACTTCCCACTTACTAGAACATCGTAAGTTAATTATCACATGACCTCTATCGAGCATTTCTTGATGCAATCAACAACTCTCCTGCAACTCCCTTCTTTCTAATATCCACCACTTACGTACAAATAAAAAGAAGAAAGGATTTGTCTTTTTTCATTGAATCTCCTCCAAGACCTCTGAAAATGTAATGACATAGAGCAATATACCATGGATAAGCAACTCCTGGTATGTATCCAAAGCAAAAAGTGCACCCCCATCCTCAAGAACGAACCAAATCGAATATCTTCTCAACCCACATCTCATTTTTCAGCCTTCTTCACAAATCCACCAAACAACGAAGATTGGGGAGAAGGCCACTTCGAACATCTCTATGTAAACATTAATATCCGCCTCCAAAGCCATCAATGATGAATCATGTGCAAACAGGACTAAAACCCATCTCCACCAACTTTTTCATCCTTTCTTTTGCCTCAGCTGTTCGACCAAATTTGCACAAGCCACGGATGAGAATGTTGAATGTGAAGTTAGTAGGGGCAATCCCTAAGCTCATCATATTGTCAAACATTCCAAGTGCTTTTTCACTCTCACTTCCATTGAAATATCCCTGAATCAAAATACCATATGTGACAACATTCGCTTTGAAGTTCTTTTGCAACATTTCAGAAACAAAATCTATTGCTGCATCCATATCCCCTTTTCTACAGTTTCCCAGAATCATATTGCTATACACATTTGCAGTTGGCTCAACTCCTTTATCTATCATCTTATCCCATATAGCATATGCTTTGTCCATCATACCCTCTTTACAGAACCAGGATATGAAATTATTGTAAGTATATACATTTGCAATGCCAGTCTCAACAGCCACATCGAAAAATTTGGTTGCATCCTCCATCAATTGAGATTCCAAAAGCCCTTTAATTAAAGAATTTACAACACAGACGGATGTTGGAATACCTGCCTGTTTCATTTCCTTATGTATCTCCTGCACCTTCTCCATATCTCCACTCCTACAGCACCCTTCTAAGATGACCGAATAAGTGATCTCGTTTGGAGTAAGTTCATCTTTAATCATATTGAACAATTCTAAGGCACTGTTCAAATCGCCATGCAGATAGCACCCCTTCATCAAATTATTAGCAACCCTCAAATTCATCGGATGCCCACTTCTAATCATCTCATCCTTGAGCCTTATGGCCTCGACTATATTCCTTTGCTTCAGACAAGTACAGATCACACAAGTAAATGAATTCCCTGACACAACCAACCCCTTTTCCTTCATCTCCCTCAACAAGGAACAAGCTAGTTTATCGTCCAGTTTCCTACAAGCAGCCTCAACAGCTGTTCTGTAAATAGATGATTCAAGCTTAATTTCACTACCCCTCGCCTCCATGAAATACTTCTGAGCCTCCTCTACCTTACCTACTTGCAAACATGCAAGCATCATCAAATGTACAGTTGCACAATCATAACTCTCTGGTCTTAAAACCACACATGTAAACAAACTCTGAGCCTGGCCAAGCATATTTCGCTCAACCAATGCACTCAACAATTTTTTTGTATATGGGATCCACGGCATCATACCACAAATAACCATTGTTCTGAAACAACCTATAGCATCCGTATACCTATGCCCTTTAATATAAACATTCAATAAGTAATTAAATACCCGCGGATTTAACTCAAAACCAAATCTTTTTGAGCAATTAACAATGCGACGAACAATAACAGCAGCCGAGAGTACTGAATCGCTGCAGACGTAGTGATTAAGCAAATTCTTAGCCACACGGCAATGTTCAGGAGACTTTACCAAAATGTGCAGCAAGACTCCCAATGGGTCAGCGGACGCGGATGCAAAACCGTGATTTTTCTCAGCCCACTTGTAGTAATCGAGGGCAGAAACTGGGTCGTCATTCCGGGATAAAAGGGTTCTTATGACAATGGCCTGTGTTGAAACTCTGTTCTCCGATATGGGTTTTTGAGAAGTTCGGATCTTGACAGAAGTTTGGGGGTCTGAGGTAGGTTCTTTGCCAATATCGTCGGTGTTTGAGGGGAATAGCTCGGAAATTTTATGAAGGGAAGTGGAGAGAGAAGCCGATGAATTAGATTTGCGAAGGATGAGAGAAAACAGTAATCTTGGAGGGATTGTTGAAGAAGAAGATGGTAACTTCATTTTACTTGTTTTCTTTTTATTTTCTGCAAGTAGAAAACCCTATAAACTCTTTTTCAAGGTTTCATTCAAGAAAATTTGCTAGCAACTTTTATTAGGGAAATTGGCAGTCCCTAGCCGATGGGGTTACACCAATTTGCCTTTTTTTTTTATTATTATTCGTCTTGAATTACATAATAAAATATTTTATATGTGAATTCAAAATTTTTCCTAATTTTTAACTACGCCTCTCCAAAAAATTATCTTTCAAAATAATGTTTTTACAAAAGAATGCCCATCAGACAAAAGCTAAATGGTCCCTAATCTTCATATCCTGACACAAACATCCTTAATATTTCACTTAATCGTGAAATTGGTCCTTTAACTTTTTAGTACCGTAATCTTGAAGTTTGGTATTCTAAAAATTATGAAAAGTTGGTCTAGTTCAATTTGCACTAAACTCATTTAAGTAGTTCACACTATCCTTGAACTCATTAAGTTACGAGCTCACTCATGAGTTACATATAAACTCGTTGAGTCAATAGTTCACAATTTTGAATGTATGGACACACTGAGTCACAAGTGCACGAGTGAGAAAATCGTCCACCCCTTATTTCATATGGAGTCAATTTTCTTTTTTCTTGCTCAAGAAAAAATTATTTAGTCGTTGTTTGGTATTGATTTAAATTAGATTTTAATCTAAATCAAAGTCAAACAATTAATATTGACCATATGTTTTATGGATCCCACAACTTTTTAACCATACATTTCAAAAACTTTTAACAAAATCTATTAAAAATCTAATTTTAATACCCCCACCAAACGGGGGCTTAATTTGTTTATTAAATTGATGCACAAGAATCAAAGATATTTATCAAATTAAACTCCTATTTGATAGAAATTAAAATCATATTTTTAGCATATTTTAATAAAAGTTAATAAAATGTATGATTGAAAAGTTGTGGATTTTATGAAATATGTGATTAAAATTAATTATTGATTTCACTTTAATAAAAATTTAAAATATATTTTATCAAACAAGGACTAATTCTCTTCTTAATTGGAAAGAAGGAAAGTATTTGACTAATTGACTTCCTCTCCAAGCATAAAGAAATTCGATAATAGTGCATTTAACCAAATTCCTTAAGCAAAAATTCACGTCCCATAGTACACAAAAACTACAATAATATGGTAAGTTTCGTGAGTCGATTCTAACAAATATACGAACTATTAGACTCAACATGAACTCATTGAATTAACCAGTGCAACAAATAGAATTTCTTAAACTTCTCCAAATTACTCGCTAACAATCGAATGTATTTAATTAATAAAATTATAAAAAATGCTTAAAACATATTTTGCCAACTAGTGGAACAAGATCACCTGCTTGACAAGGAGTTTTTTATTTTTATTTTTTTATCTGCACCTTTTTGTATTATTGAAACTCGAATCAGAAATTGGAAATACAAATATAAATATAAATGGAAAAGTTCACTTTTCTTAAAATGTTACATCATGCTAGTTGCTAATACTCAATCATAAAATTGTCATGTGTAAATGAGATCACTATGCATACAAATGGCTCATTTAAGATATGGATTATCAACATTGACGTCTTAACTTGTTGACGTAACATTGCCACGTTAGTTGTGGACACAATAAACTCCTATCGCTGTGGACGGGGGTGATGCTGTGGACAGGGGATCATCCCTATAGCTTTAGGTGCATGTTTAGTATGTACGTAATATTGCAATAGACTTTTTTAGTATCCAAAGTTTCTGAGTTCTGAAAGACATGTAGTCACACGTAACCTCAACAAAAATGTGTTGAAAAAAATGAGTAATTTGTGTGTAGATTAATTATAAATTAACATAACGAATATAAACAATAATCATAAATAATATAATTCAACAATAATATGAACATAAAATAGAAGTAGAGAGATAGAAAAATAAGTTTCAATGAATCATGTCAAGGACGTTGTACTAAAGTCATGTTGCATCTCTTTCGTGCGAGTACTTTCGGCACTACATGGCTTCAAGATAAAATCCTATGACTTACAATCAGTTCTATTTTTATGTGCACGATCATATGGAAATAAAGAACAAGTCTTTATCGAGTTATCAAAATAATATAATATAGAATATATAGGAATGATTTTTTTTATTCAAGTTTTTTTTTTTTTTTTGGTGTGTTTCAAACAATGAAATCACTAACTTTATAGGGACCATTTTAACCGCCACATTCATGTAAAATTAAGCCATTTAATCAAGGTTTTAAATTTGTATTAAGGGTGTGTTTGAGCCATAGGAGAATGTATTGTTGAAAAAGAAGGAAAAATTATTGATGTGAAGGAAAATATTATTTTATTGAAAAAAGTGTGGTTGAAAATGAGTAGAAGAATATGAATGAGAAAAATAATGTGGGTCAAACTGGGGCTAAACCTGAAAATTAAGAACAAAAACTGAAAAATGTATTATGTTTTGGAATTTAAAAGTTTTTAATATTTATGTTGCAACAAAATGGTTCTGTCCGCCGAAAAAAGACAATTAACAGTGTGGTACCAATGAAGCTGTTCTTCGAGAATGTCGTTGAAACTGGAAAACCTTTGTAATACTCGCCAACAATTCCTAACCTGTCTGGCCAATGACAAAAAAGAAACCAATTTGGAATAAATTTTTGACAGATTAAGAAGATACTGCCAATAACTGGAAACCTTGTCGTGACAATCAAACTATGAAAGTTTTTCATCTTATATAAACATGCCCATTACCAAGGAATTAATCAATAGCACCCCAAATTATTTCTGCCAAATTTGCTTATTTTCTCCAGGCTCTTTTTCATGGGTTCACCACCACCATTTGTACTTCCTCCTAACCTAATTCCCGACGATGCCAACCCTCCATGGATGAGCAAAGGCGACAACGCATGGCAACTAACTGCGGCCACACTAGTCGGCTTACAGAGCGTACCGGGGCTTATTATCTTATACGGTGGCGCTGTGAAGAAGAAATGGGCTGTGAATTCAGCTTTCATGGCGCTATATGCTTTTGCATGCGTTCTTGTTTGTTGGGTTTGCTGGGGATTCAGACTCTCTTTCGGGGATGAACTGATCCCCGTTTGGGGCAAGATTAATGTGGCATTATCTCAACGTTATTTACTTGAACAAGCATTTTCTGGCAAGTTTCCAAATGCAACAATGGTGTTTTTCCAGTTTGTTTTCGCAGCAATTACGTTGATTTTAATTGCTGGTGCTGTGCTGGGAAGAATGAATTTCTATGCGTGGATGCTGTTTGTTCCTCTGTGGCTTACTTTTTCTTACACCATTGGAGCTTATACTATTTGGTCTCTTAATGGGTGGCTGGCGGTGAAGGGGATGATAGATTATTCTGGTGGTTATGTTATCCATTTGTCCTCTGGAGTTGCTGGTTTCACAGCTGCATATTGGGTACGTATGGGGAACTTGACGACCGAAGTGTTGAACCCATCATCTGAAAGCTCACATTTGTTTAATTTTCAACACGTCCCTTCATGTGTAGGGTAAACCAATTTTTTCAACACAAGTCTTACCTGTGGACAATATAAATTTTGTTGGCTATGATGTCACGTTAAACTATTTCATTTAAAAATTTAAGATATTCGAGGGGAAACACGAACATAACGGATTATATTTATCTTTCCTTCAAAAGCACGAGGCAGGCAGAACTATATGGTAATAATTTATTTTGTGATTTTCAGGTTGGTCCTCGTTTGGCAAAGGACAGGGAAAGATTTCCACCGAACAACATCCTGCTAATGTTGGCTGGGGCAGGACTATTGTGGATGGGGTGGACTGGATTCAACGGAGGAGACCCTTATGCTGCTAATATTGATGCATCCTTGGCTGTTTTAAACACTCATGTTTGTGCTGCTACAAGTTTATTAACCTGGCTCATTCTTGATGTTCTGGTTTTTGGAAAAGCTTCCGTAATTGGAGCTGTTCAAGGCATGATCACTGGTTTAGTTTGCATCACTCCAGCTGCAGGTAATTCATTTCTCAAACCTGTCAAACTCTCTTTGATCTAAAGCTCTCAGACATAGTAGTTCAATGTGTCATCGGAATGCACAAAAGTCTTACATTCTATAAGCCCTTCATCCGAGTTGCATGTTAAGGGACATTTGAAGCCCCTCTAAATTTTTAGACGAGGTGGTTGAGTGTAACATCAATCCAGTTGGCAATGTGGTGTGTTGAATTCTCTCTATAAATTTAGATTTTTAGTAGATTTTGAGGGGAAAAAATGAGGAATTGTGTGGTCAATATGATATACTGAAGGTCCCAAATTCTGAAATTTTTGGTTCGTATGGAAGAAGGCGAGTTGAAGTTGTACTGATACTCTTAGACGAGGTAATTCAACATACCACATGTACCACCAAATTAATTTTTCATTGAATGAGAGATAATGTAATCATAAAAGCCAAATTAAAGCAAATTTGTATAAGAAATCATGATTTTCTTGATATAAATGATAGTTCATGTGTATAGGTGTTGTACATGGATGGGCAGCCATAATAATGGGAATTTGCTCGGGCTCAATTCCATGGTTCACAATGATGGTGGTGCACAAGAAATCTGAGCTTCTTCAAAAAGTCGACGACACAATGGCGGTGTTCCACACGCATGCCGTTGCCGGAACCCTTGGAGGACTTCTCACCGGTTTATTTGCAAACCCTAAATTATGCCGTTTGTTTTATGGAAAGCCTGGCCAATATGTTGGCCTATTCTATGGCGTCCACATGAAAGACTACCACAATGGTTTCAGACAAATAGGACTTCAAGTTCTTGGGGTGGTGTTTGTAATTATTGTTAACATTATCAGTACAAGCCTAATATGTCTTCTAGTACGACTCATCGTGCCTTTAAGGATGACCGAGGAAGACATGGAGGTTGGGGACGAAGCTGCTCATGGCGAGGAAGCTTATGCCATTTGGGGCCAAGGAGAAAGGAGTGAGAATTCAAGGCTCTCAACCTATAACGATATGGAAATCGGGGAAGCTATGTCCAAGGGTCATGTTGAAATGGCATCAACAATGTCTTACTAGAAGATTTCGAGGCTAAAATTAATGTCGTTAACGTACTTACTGCATGTCTTTTCTTGTTCTTATTCTCTTTGACGTCATTGACATGGGAAGAATATCCCTTTTGCTTGATTTTATTTACCAATTTCATTGTCTGAAAGTTCAATGTAAGTGCTACGGACTCTTTAGGATGTAATCTAGGAAATGTTGAAAATAAAATGCACGAGTCTGATGTTATTTGTCTTATTGTAATATTCTCATGAACTTACTTAAAATTAAGTGATTACTCGTTTATTGCAATGCTAGAAAGTGGCACGTGTGTGCTACACGTTGATACGCAAATAATTTATATAAATTGGCATATCATTTTCAAAGTATGAAAAGATAACCATATAAGTTCTAGAGAATGAAGTTAACAATATGATAATAACTATTCAAGTGATTTTGATTTTATTAGCCTTACCCGATAGAACTGGTTCGTCATGGGCGGGGAGAGCACCTAAATGATTGTTTCACCAAACATGGTCACACCCCGACCCAAGCATTTTAACGATCCCTCTCGGCTCAACACTACAGCTCTGTGGTGTTTCATATACCGTGCAAACAATAGCAGCGATATAGGGACCTTCAACCTGGGTTCTTTTCGTAGCTAAAGCTCAAAATTCTATCATTAAATCGCTGGCGATAAAAAAAAAAAATCGCTAAAGCTCCTTCGCAAACTTGGGGTCGCCTTGGTAGTAGATTGCAATATGAGAAAGAGGGTTCTATGAAGATGGAAAACAAACTTACATAGAGAGAGATGTTGTTGATTTTCAAAAATTAGCTAAAAATTCACATAGAAAGTAACCATTATATACTCAAATTTTAATCATTGTTGACATCAACTTTACTTCTATTTGAAAGTTAGGAAGCAACTCGAACAATAACAATGCATATATAAATTTTGGACAAAATAAATTTATTGACTTGAGCACTACTAGAAATTTTAAGCATCCGAATAAGAAATTACAAGTTTTAAATTAGCACTTTTATAACTAATAATATTGATTAATTAATATTATGATTATGCACTAATCAAGAATTAATGGGGGGTAGGGAGAGATTTGACTAATTGTCTGAGTTAATTGAGATGCCTTAAGATTTATCATAACATGAAATCTTTCTTTGTCGGGGATCTTTGGGTCAATTAATTATTTTTTTTCTCTTTTAAGATTTGATTAAGTGACTTTAAGATTTAATTAATTTCAAAGCCAACCCAAAAAGACATCGAGGAAAAGAAATAAAAATGCTAGGTTTGGGTTTGGATTCCTAAAATTGACAATTATTAATGTCCGATATCAATTTTCGACTCCCAACTTTCCTACTCTAATTAGCTCTCTAGTCATTGATAGTTTTATTGTCGTCTAGCTCATATGATTTTTGTTATATATGTGACAAAAATCCATGATGTTGTCGCTAGAAAATTAGTCTACTAACGACGGTGGACAAAATGAAAGAAAATTAATGATTTTAAAATGAGAAGAACGTCTTTATAATATAAAACAAACATAAATAAAGATGGAATATGCAAAAATTCATGGACCTAAATTAGAACTACTTTTGAGTTGGGAAGCATGAGCATCGATTCTTGAATTATCAATTACAACGCAATCAAGAATAGCCCATATTTTAATTGAAAAAAGGAAAAGAAAAAGAGGACCATATTATGTGCTACAAGAGATCAACAATCTAGTATAGAATGAAAATGATATGTGCAACATAATGATGATACCCACATAAAATAATACGACGATTGTGGAATTTGTAGGGACATGCCAACACAAATTATTATATATGCGTGTTTTTATTTAGTACTTCTAATAATTTCGCCTAGTATTATGAAAATATGTGTCACAAATGTATAACCATGGATGTAAAAACTCAAAGCTCAATTACTTTGGAGCCATTTCAATTCGTGTTTAGTTCTTTGACATTTTTTTCCATACAAATTTTGACATTTGTTAAAGAGACTCGATAACCGTTTTTCTTTTGTCAAAAAGGATTCCAACTTTGAAATCCCAAGCTTAAAACATCATTTTTCAAGTCCAAACGCAATATGAATAAGAGAAGTAAGTAAACGCTTGTGTTGAAACTCTAATTATTCGTAAAAGTTAATTTTTTTGAAAAATCAAAACTTATATAAAAGAATTCAGCTTTGGGACACGCCTTCATAACTTTCTAACATGAACAAACGGCTATTTTCCCCGTCAATTATTTCCTTTCCTTTTAATGCCCTTGATCTCGAAGTTCAATTGACGAAATTGCTTCACAAAGTTGAAGATATTCTGAAAACCAAAAAGTAGATTGCATAAGCTCCACAACTTCGCTCAATAAATTTTCAAAGTCCCCATTTTTTGCTAAGCTTAAAAAGTTTTACAAGTAAATTTTGAAATAAAAATAATTATTGGTATTAGCTTACTTTTTTTACAGTTAAAAATAAGCAAATTTTCTATATCATAACATAATATAAATAAGAATTTGTCTATTTGTATACCAAAATTTGGTGTACAGCCCGCTTCCCAAAAAAAAAAAAGGTGAACCCACCCTATTGTGAGGGTGCTGTACACCAAGGCCCATTATCAAAAAAAAAAAAGAAAAAGAAAAAGTGGGCCCACCTGAGTGAGCTTGGTGTGCAAGTAGCATCTCTTTATGAGTATGTGTTAAAGCCATATTATTTTGAAAGAATGTATTTTTGAATAATAGATTAATGGAGAACATGTGGTTGAAAAAGAAGGAAAAATTATTCATTTGATGAAAAATATTATGTTATTGAAAAATATGTGGTTGAAAATTAGGCCCCGTTTGATATGCTAAAATTTTCATGGAAATTTCCATTTTCCATTTTTTGTCATGTTTGATATGCTAAAATTTTCAATGAATTTTTTTTACCCCACAAATGCCACAAACGTGCACACTTTACATGTAATGGTTGAATTGTTTTTCCCACATTTCTGGTGGGAAAATGGAATTCCATTTTTTTTTTTTAAAGCAATGGAAACAAATTTCATAATCAATTGTGAAAAAAAAAATTCACTTTAATTGACAATTTTCAAGTAAAACAAAGTCAAACGAACATTAAACTTTGATGAAAAAATGATTTTCTAGGAAATATATATATTTTTTTTATTTTTTACTTTTTGACAATGAAAACAAATTTTATAACCAATTGTGAAAAAATTATCACTTTAATGGACAATTTCCATGTAAAACAAAGCCAAACAAACACAAAAAGATCCAAAATTTTAAAATTTTTCGGGTGAAAAATTATACCAATCAAACACATTTAACTAACAATTCACTGAAAAATAAGTTCTAAGCAATTATTTTTCCTGTAATTTATTTTTTTCACTCATTTTTCACCATTGTAACCAAACAAATCCTTAGTAAAAGAATGAAAAATGAAAATTTTAATGTTACTCGGAACTAAATAAATATTAAGCTACTTCAAATAATTTGTGATTATTTTTAAACTCAGCAAAACATGGGGAGACAAATAGGGAAGTAGGAAATAAAAAGCCTAGTCACTTTTTGGTTTCGTTCAACTCTGGAATCCCAAGTCCAGGTTTTGTGCATAACCCCACTTAGCTTTCACACCTGTAAATTCATTGTTATTTCCATTTCTATCAGATCTTTCCTATATATATGCTGCACATGTTTTCCTTTCTTTTACCAAATATACCTTTGAAATTCAAGAAATTTTCTAATATCGAATGGAAGAGGCTTTTTGTGTGTGAATGTATATAAATTTAACCCTTTTGAAGAATGTTAGTATTCTATTCTTCTCTTGAAAATATTATTGGGTTAAATGGTTGAAAGTTCTTTCTTTTTCCAGTGTGTCCACTAGAATTGATTCTCTAAATTTGCATTATAAGACTAAAGACTGACTCTTTTTGGCTCAAGGGTCATTACTGAATTTATGTGTCTATTGATGTGTGTGGATTCTATTTTCTCATAAAGATTATTGCTTTTTTATTTTATTTTATGTCCTTATGCTTCATTTTCAAGGGTTCCTTTCTTTTTCTGAATATCTTTTTGTAGGTAGTTCAAGATGGTGTGTAAATGGTGGAAGCCAATACTAGACTCTGGAGTTGTCTTATTTTTTCCATTTGCACCCTCCAAAATAAGTATAAATAGGGATTACTAGTTGTGTAATTTATTCATTGCAGGAACTCTTTGTAATCACTGCAAGCGGGATTCTTCTCCATCACACATTTATCTGAGTCGAAAATGAGCTTCAGTAGCTCTGCTGAAGGTTTAATTAATTCTTATTCTCCTTTTAGTTTGTATGTACTCTTAGTTGTTTAAGTTAAAATCTTTTGTAAATTAAGGAAAAACATATAGCACGATTTTAGATTGACCGTCAAATTTATTAGGTAGTCAAACATCTAGAAGGGCATTTGAGTTTGGAAGGACTCATGTCGTCAGGCCAAGAGGGAGACACGAAGCTACAATCGTTTGGCTTCATGGCCTCGGTGATAAAGGCTCAAGGTATAACAATCTGCTTCTGTCATATAACGAATGGAGTGTACATTTTTTTTTCTTTCTTGATTGATAAGGTGTCCCAAAGCACTTATCATTAATTATATTCATACTGAAATGCATAAAAGAATCTACTTGCAATTGCTAGATGGTGTTTCACTATAATGATTGTGACTCCATTGAATACGTGTAGAACTTCAACTTTGTTGATGTGATTGTTTTGGAGGTTTTATTGTTTGCTCGGATTAGTTACTTTCAACTTCACTTCATACCTTACATTCAAGTGGCAGATTCAGCTCATTTAATCACACAGAGAAATACGTGAGAGACTGTCCAGCTTTTTTTTCGATCTTGTTAAGTTCTACAACATTCTCATTCTCATCATATAAAGAAGTCAAATCTTTACTTGAACTGAATAATGGCTGTTACTTTGTAAGATTTTGAGGTGGACTCATGTCTAACACCTTAATATATAGCAGATGTAGAACGGGGGACCACTTCCTCACTAGCCATGTTTTTCCGTTTTAACACTATGGCATGGTATTAAGATCTTTCTGAGTTAATTAAATCAATGGTATGATGCAATTGATTGTCATTTATTGAGAAGCCTATACACTTTCTTTATCTTATACAACATATTTTGTTATTATAATCATTGTTTTCAAAGATTTCTTCTTGCTAATGTGGTCCCAGTAGGCATAAGTGGTTTTCAACATGCTTTTGAAAATTTAAAAGAAAAAAAAAAAGTGTGTTGTCAACATGGACTTGGATGTATGCCATCACGAGTGTTTGCCCAATTGTTGGATTTATCAACTTGCTTTTGAAAATTTATAAAAAATAAGTTGTGTCATCAACATGGACGGATGTATGTCAGACACAGGTGTTTGTCCAATTGTTGGATTTGTTGAAAGGTGTTATGTTTAATGCAAAGGATCCGCTATCATATCCTTGTCTAATGGTAACGTTGATACTTGATCTTCAATGGAAGAGTCCATTAAATATAGATCTCCATTTTAGAGCTGACATTCACTTTAATTTTATTTCTTTCTCTGCAGCTGGTCCCAGCTCTTGGAAAACCTTCCTCTTCCAAATGTAAGGATAAATATGAATTTTAGTCATTTTGTATTGCAAGATACAATATACACTACTTGTTCCTGTTACGTGTAAAGACAAATTAATTAAAAATACGCACCTAGTTAGTAACTTAATCGTATCATTTTGTTTAAAATGCCATGCAGATAAAGTGGATTTGCCCAACTGCTCCTACTCGACCAGTATCTTTATTTGGTGGATTTCCTTCCACTGCTTGTAAGATATTCTCCCGTGCCCAATTTTGTGTTTGTATTCATTTGCAATGACTTAATTACAGTAATATATTCGAATAATTGGTCACTTATCAGTCGTTCACCATTGATGTAAAAGTCCACTTATTAGCATGTTTGGTTAAGCTTAAAATTCACTTTCAAGTAACTTTTTTGCTAAACATGTCCGCAGTCTTTTCAAAGTTACTTGTTTTTTTTTTAATTGGAATTTTCAGTACAGAACGTACTTTTTATGCGTAGTTAAATATGCTGATATATTTTGAAAATGCTTTCTCTACACCTGACATGTCAATGAACATACTGTGGCACTTACTCCTATCATATTAGGGTTTGATGCAGAAGATATTTCAGAGGATGCACCTGACGATGTAGAGGGGTTGGATGCATCGGCAGCACACGTTGCGAATCTTTTGTCAACAGAGCCTGCTGATAGTAAGTTTCTTCTTCAAAGCTTCTAAGATACATATGTACATTAAGATCGATGTTGTATTACATGATAGAACGATGTTCTTTAACAGATTAATTTAGTTATTTTTTGGGTACTCTATATTTTAGCATCTTATTCAAAATTACGTCTAACATACTTTCTACAAATCGGAAGTTTACATTGCACATTTTCTTTTTCTTATTCATCTAGAGATCATCACCGAAAGAACCAATAATGCATGCATGAACTAATCGTTAGGTAAGAGTTTTTATAGGATGTTGGACTCCTTGGTGAGACTTCCAATTGTTGGAAATCAGCAAATTTAGTTGGTTAATATCTTGTGTGAACTAAAAGCCCAGAAGTGGTAATTTTTTCGCTTCTGATGTGTGGTTCATTGCAGAAACAACAATTTCGATATCTCGTTCACTTTTAGTAATCAACATTTGGATGTCCAGATGGGTTTAGGATGGTCTGAATTTAAGTTTTTGTCATCAGTAACTTGATCATGACCTTTCATTAGCCTTTAAAATTTGTATTTGCAAGTAAAGTCAATAGTGATGCTTCCAGAAAGTTGTTCAAAGTCGATGTTTTTGTAGTGTGTCAAATGTTCTTTTAAATTGTTATAATAATTTTCCACAAATTATCATCAACTTGAAAGTACATTAACTAATTTTTACCAGATATGATATTTCTCTACTGGATATTATGTCAATTGATATTCCACCAACCTCATTATCCAGAATTGATCTGATTATATAATTTCCCTTATCCAGTTTCCTGATATTTATGTTGATTAAAAAGGAAAGCTCCATTACTGTAGCGAGTCTAGCTACTTCAAGAGGCTCAACAATCTACAATTGCATATAGATATGTATAATTTTGTTATTTTCTACAGTTAAACTAGGTGTTGGGGGATTTAGTATGGGTGCTGCAATTGCTCTCTACTCAGCCACGTGTCATGTTTTTGGACGGTACGGAAACAGAAACCCGTACCCAGTTAACCTGAGCTCTGTTGTTGGTCTTAGTGGCTGGCTACCATGTTCAAGGTATTACTTCATTCATACTCTCGAGCACACAACATTAGTACCCTACCGGAGCATGCTCTTGGTAGTCACACACGTTTCTTTGCACTCAGCAACTGATTGTTTTCTAGGGTACTGAGAAACCAGCTGAAGGAATCCAATGACACTGTAGCGCGTGCGGCGACATTGCCTATTTTACTCTGTCATGGACCTGGTACTTAAATTTATGTGTATTTTAATTTTTCAATATTAAGATCTATAGCCTATTTGCAGTTATATTCATTTTGCTTTGGAAATACTTTTAGACCTGCTATTCTGAAGGGCAGGTTCCATGCATAGTAAATTTTGGATTTCAACAATAAAATTTGGGCACACCCTGACACCCGGTTTTTCTTTGAGAGCCCTTCTCAAGGGTTTAGTTTAAATGATCTACCAAAGAGTGCACATGCTTCAAGATTGCTTGTGCAAGGAATTCTTAAATTTATTGTGGTCCCGGGCCCGACAGTTATTTAAACAATATATACGTTAAATCTTAATAATGCACAAAAGGTCACAAGCACCATCATAATTCATTTGTCATTCTCCATTTGGCATGACGAATGTAGGACTTTATGGGCAAAAAGGGCACCCTAATGGGGCTTTAAGTTCAGGTTTTACCGTGGAGGAAATTTTCATATGATTTTACAGTCTATCAAATTACCAAGCTATTTCTGTTTCAGGAGATGAAGTGGTGGCTTATAAACATGGAGAAAAATCTGCACGTATATTAAGTTCAGCTGGGTTTCAAAATCTTACATTTAGAACATATGACGGGTATTTATATGCTCGTACTTCGATAACCTTGATTCTGTTTTCATAAATAATACCAGGTTAATTGATTTCTCGCTTTACTTATTCATTGTTTTCCCGCGTTTCTTTCACACAGACTTGGCCATTATACCATTCCTGAAGAAATGGAAGACGTCTGTCGCTGGTTAACTGCAAGATTGGGGCTTGGGGGATCTTAATTCTTAGAAGGTCTACGAGGAAGCATGGGGTATACATGAAGTTTATACGTATGCGGTTTATAAGTGTAACAGCTATAGAAAGATGTAGCTTAAATAAGATGAGAAGTTTATACGTATGCGGTTTATAATTCTCTCTATTTTGTATTGCTGAATCAGATAAATGGTGCCTATTTCATTGATGTTTTACCCTTAGTTCCTTCTCTTACAAGAAGAGATCAAAGAAACTTCTGCCTTTATTTTCTCTCTTTTTTCACTTTCCATTTTCCTTTTACCTAAAGTTTCAAACTTCAGCTGTAATTTGATTTTCACCCTTCAAATGTAAGGCTGCTGATAAATGAATTCATTTTGAAGTTCATTTTTATGTGCTTTTTTTTTTTTTTTTTTGATCAAATGTTGATGCTTGCTTTTGCTGTATAATTCAACCTCAAAATTTACTGCATTGATTATAGCTATCAGAGGATGAATTAAGTGGTTATGATACTGAAGATTTCAACATTTTTTGTGTAGACTATATAAAAATGATGTTGAGAATTGAGACCAATTCTTCGATTTGCTCAAGGGATCCTTGTTCAAGAAATTTATTTAAAAGTCGGAAAGAAATGGAGAATGATAATGCAAGATTTACGTGGAAATATTTCTTATTTTTCTGATTTTTTTCTTTTTAATTTTTTTCTTTATTCTTTTGTTTTTGTTTTTCCTGAATTTTCTTTTTTAATTGCTTTAATAAAAAAAAGGGAAAACACAATTTTACCCTTTTCAATTTAAAGAATGCTGGTCAAATAATTGAATAATAGAAAAATAGTTGAAATTCATCCATCTGGACGAACGCTGCCTGTTTTTCAAAGGTTGGGGATTCCATTGTCCAGGAAAAAAAGGTTAAGTGCAGATGACCTCAAAGGTTGGGGACATTTGCTATAATTTACCCAAATAATTAACTGAAAGTCACACTTCTATGCTTGGTTCAATGATCTAAAAAAAATGTAGAATATTGACTAAATCCCTATTTGATGAGGATTAGAATCAAATTTTTAATAAATTTTATAAAAGTTGATAAAATGTATGATTAAAAAATTTTAGGTCCATAAAATATATAATTAAAATTAATTATTAAATTTAACATCTAAATTATAATTTCTACCAAACAAGAACAAAATAACATAATCAAGCTCAACACCTAAGTGAAGCCTAAACACAATTTAGCAACAAGGCCAAGCTTCTCACCTACACTAACTTCTTTTAGAAACTACATTAAACTTACATTTAAATAAGCTTCTTGCCTACACGAGTTTGCACAAAAGTAATTTTCTTTAAATAATACTATCTAGCATCAATGATACTAAAATATCAGTCTAAATGACCATACATAATAAGTTCAATTAAATGAATCACGCAACATTACATTTAAATGAATCTATTATTTAATATCATATGCTCGACCCCAATAGTACTGGATATCATTACTCTTTTTTATTTAGAAATTACATTAAACTTACATTAAAAGAACTACTTTATAAAGGAGTATTTGTAAATCTACTTTTCAGTGCAACATATTAATCAATGTATCATTCTAAATTACATCTTGAAGTTAAATAAGGCAACTTGGAGAGCAATGATTAGAAACACCAATAGAGCATTCCAGGCAAGCAATAACCAATTTCAACTTCTTATTTTCTAAAAGATTACTCTATGAAAGGATAGAAAGAAAAGAAGTGCAGCACTGTCAAAATGATTATCTGTGATGACATTAAGAGAAGGACGAAAATCAAACATAAAAGATGAGTCTCCTGCCCTCGGAACATGGCATTCGTTGTCATGGAAAATTGAAAATGGCGACTTGTTTTTGTTTTTCTCTAACCAACAAAGTATAGCGATGTGCAGCATCTAAAGCAATGAATATGAAGAGAGATGGACAGGATGCTCTACATCTGGAAATCTTTCCGTTCTACTGGAGGCTTTCTTCCGTCTTTGTACGTGAGGCCTTCAAAACCATTGCTACTTCGATTTCTGATAGCGACATCTAAGCAGCAGGATTACAACATGAGTTATGCTTGTGCTCCGAAGTGCATATTCAGTACATAGTATTGGACCTCACTAAATAGAATAATGTACGTAATTTATAATTTCTTTTTCTTCCTTGATAATGTCTCCCTACCAAACATGTCACAAGCGATACAAAGGTAAAACATTCTATGCCTGGCAGATTATAATGACCTAAAGGTTGCTTTCATTAATATGTATGAAAAGCCATTTGTGGGTAGCCTATGCAATATCATACAGCAAGTCCCAAGGAAAACCGAAATAACAGGATAACATTGTGATGCCCAAAAAAAACTTGTTGAGCATAATTTCCATTTCCCCACAACCATAAGAAAAAATTGAATGCAATTGTCAAGACTTACCTCATATTATTTATGTCGTATGCTGCTACTACAATTCTGCGGATTATGTCTTCTCTTGTCCACTGTTTTTAGATTCAATGCATGGTGTAAGAGGTGGGAATGAGGGAACGGCTTGCAATATGAACTTGCGGGCAATTCTCACGCCTGCTGATGAGCTTGAACCCAGCTCGCACGTATGACCATGAGGGGGAGAAACTCGCTTCTTATTTGGAGAGCTTACTTTCACAGCATTGAGTGGGCAAGGAGTGTCCTTGAGTATCTCTGGTGTGTCATCTTCCACGACATTGTGTAAATCATCATAAAAGTCAAAGGCTTGTGGAAATTTACTCCCGCTAAACTGAGCCATAGGGGTGATAGGTGAACCACGCCAACGAAGGGAACTTGCCGAAGAAAAATGTCCACTTGGTTGAACTTTAAAATTATTTTCCCATTCTTGTGCATTTGGTGGAACGGCAAGAAGCTCCATATTGCCATGTCCATGGTACCCGGATGAGAAATCATTTACTGCTCCTGCTTTGTGGTATTCTAGTTCATGATCAAAAGAAACTAGATCTAGTTCTTTAGAAGTTTCTGAGATCATATCAGGATTATCTGAATTTCTTGGAGTCCTCGGGAACCTGATGCATGGTGCCCCGAAGGTGGGACCAGATTCTGGTGACTGAAAGTATTTTCCATAAGGGAACCAGGCTTTTGATGTACCCTTTCCCTGGCTATACAATTCAGAGAGAAAAAATTAACAAGATTACTGCTTATGAAGCGATTTCAAATTACAAGTAATTAGTTAACCATTTGATCAGAAATTAGTGCATTGGGATTGAAATGTATCTAATCAGAATTAATCTTACTCCGAGTATTGGAATGATGGTGTCACTGGCGTCAAATTATGAGGATTGCATAGCTCAGTATTATGTAAAACATTTCCAGACCCCACAATTTCATGTTTTTCAATAAAGGAGCCATCTGTTGTTTCATCAGTACCTTGCATACCCACATCCTTATTCATGCCATATTCTGAAAGATGGAGAATCCAGTTCAAATAGAAGTAAAGCCATAAATGGTTCACAGTTATATACTTTATAATTCGTAAAACTTAAATGCTATCTATCACTTTGTTGTTTCTGAGTATTAACAGGTAGAATCTCATGCAATCTGATAACAGAACGAAAAAAACCTTGATGCAAATCATACCTCCCTTTTGGCCATGGACATTTTTACATCCTTCGCATCGGCATCCATCAGAACAACCAACTTTTGACTGTCCATAAGGTGCAAAGAAACAAGTTTAGTCAGAGCAAATGCAATTAAGTAGTACTTAGCATGACTCGAGGTTCTGAGACTGATACCCAACCCCCCTCACCCCTTCTCCCAAAAAATACAATGAAGATAAATATGCACACAAGCACATCCATATACCTGATAGCACTCACAGTACTTTTTGAGGCACATCGACTTCTTGCAATTGCATCCTCTTTTGTGCCTTCCGGTGGACTTCGATAACTGAGTCTCGTCTTCCTGTGAACATTTCAACTTTGTATTCAGTTAACATTGCATTGTTGTACTGCATAATTATAAATTTTGATGCCTCAATACCCCACAAATGCTTGAAGGTGGTTCATTGAAGTTCTGTACAATCTTTGGAGCAAATGCCAGAGGATTGCGAGATTCAATTTGTTGGCGTATCTCTAGAACTGTATCCTCATATTCAGGTCTGTTAAAGCATCCTTGGCAAGAACAAGGCTCCGCACAATATATTCCAGCAGCAAAGCAATCACAGTAACTACAAGGAAACAAATTACAAAAGCACATGATGGAAGTGCAAATCCAAATTGGCAAAAACATTTTATGCGCTTACAGCTTCAAGCATTTAGACTTCTTGCAATTGCAACGTTTGCAACTGTAATCATCATTGGACTCAAATGTTTTCTTCCTGGAAAGATTGCAACCAAAATATTGTAGTAAGACAAACATTTAAATTCATTGCTATATAGGATAACTCATAGACTTGCCTCTTCTTTTTGGGGCTTGACTTGCTAAACTCCTCTGCATCATCAGCATTTCCAGTGTTATACTTCCTCTTGTTAACTGGAGTTGATTGATCTTTGATTGGATTACAGACCACAGGGTTGTCCAAAGGTTTCACGTCATAAGTGGACAAAGAAGTAGCAGAATTAGCTGCCACCGAGGCATGATCGTCAAGCCTACTGTCATAAGCGCTTCCTAGAACACTCTCTGACACAGACAAAAATGCAGAGTCCTTAGAGTTGTCCGGTAGATGAGAGCTCACAGGAGTCACTTGTTGCTCGTCCCGTATACTAAAATTACCCTTTTCAGATGATCTCACAATTATAGTTTCTCCAGCTCCTACTTGCATGGTACTGATAATGCTATTTAGGTGCAAACCAATACCTAAAGGCATCGGAACTTTTATGCTATAATTCCCTCTATTTCTAGGATAAACCATGTGCTGGGTCATGCCAGCTTGACTAATGGAAGATGGTGGTGTCTCCAAGGATAGTGATTTGGGGCCCTCTCTATCTGCAGAAGAGGCAAGTGGTCCTGAACTATTCTCAATACCTAAAGGGTTATCTACATGCCTATTTGTTATTACTTTCTGCTGAGCATCTTCAAACTGGAGACAACGTACAGGCAAGCCACTGTGTTGAGCAGCCTAATAAATTTGTGAAAACCTTCTAGTGAGATAATATTTCAAGAAGTGCTTAATGCTGATTTAACAAAAAGGAAAGCTCAAAATTCCGAGATATTGTATAACTAGAATCCAAACAAAAATTATTTTCTTCACTTGCCATTCAAATAAAATCTACTCCTATAAGAACTTAGAATGTGATTTATGTGTGCAAGAACACATAAGATCTTATCAATTATAGTGAGTCCTAGAGGTTATAATTCAAGAAATTTCTCTATCCATAGAATATGCATATACATAGCACCGTTTCTAAACACTGGTGAATTATCATTCAACTATGGCGTGCTATTGGGGTTGGTTCAACTGTGAGCAATAAGTTATAGACATCAACCGATGGAGTACCTTCCATCATTTTTAGTGGCATCATAAGAAACCAAAATTGAAGAAAGTTAAAGTCAGAACTGCCTAAAATTCAGCACAATTGATGCAACTTTTTTAACTTCATTTTGTTAAATATATCCTCATCAAATTAAGCACTTTTAACAGAAATCAATATCAAACGATTAAGTTATTCACAAAGATTATCTTAAGTAATGCCTAAGAATAATATGCCTAAGAACAGTACAGTGGATATAAGAAAATGTTACTGACATTGCATGAAAACATTTCAAAACGGAATTTTTAAACTAGGCTTCTTAAAAAGGTTATTGAATGGGTTTCATAGCAATTCCTTCCAAATTAATGATGAGATAAGGGAAGATGGCTAAGCAGCTAAAAACGATTTGACTCTGAAGGCTTACTGATAAAGAAATACATAAGAACTTCAATTATTTGAATTGAGATCATTAACAACCAGCAACCCCAAATAATAACTTCTAAAAATATAGATAATCTGCCAGAGAATTAATCACATAGCATGATACTTTAAATACCATGGGATTACTCTGCACTTCTTTCTGAACTGGTTCTGCCAAGGATACGGTGGTTTTTACAGAGTTTTCATTCCCTTCATAAATCTGTACAGATTCTGAGAGCAAATAAGAGGAATCATCCACGTGACCTCTCTGCCTGGCTTCTGCATTCTGCAATTGGAGATTATATATGAATATGCAACATTTCGCATCAAAGGGCGAATTTACTTCAGATTCGACACTGACCTCGGTCATAAAATTTTCCGGATGCTTGTTGGTCAAAGTGAGGTTCTCAGACAAATTGGAACCAAACTTTTCACAATGATCAACTCGTATATCACCATCTTCGGCCATCATATCTATTTCTACTGCCCTCCTATCAACTGTTGCATCCCTTTCATGTGTCTTGTCTGTTTGCTTTGTCATAGCAGAAGGTGCAACAGCTGTGTACTCCTCATTTCCTCTTGCATCGTTTTTGTAATCAAGTTTCCCAGCAGATTCCTTTGAGTTAGTTACTTCAACTATTGGCCGATCAATGTCGTTAGAGTATTTCAAACTGGAAAGTGCAGAAACATTAGAATTAAAAGAGTCAATGCATACGACGTCAGCCAGGAACTGGTCAGCACATCCTATGGGACTTTCAGTTTGGTCATCCACGGGTCTGCTACTATCAAAACCTTTCTCCAGGCAAGTATTTAACCCACCACCCAGCTGGGTATCCAGTTTGTCAGATCTTTCAGCAGCAGCGATACTAATCCTGCAGCCTCCATCCTGTCCAGATGACTTTGCACTAGATAATAGAAGAAATTGTGACCTGCATAACATTTAACATCATCACTCTATTATTCTCCGTGGCCCGCAAATTGAAGATGAACATAGAGGAACTTTCTGTCAACGTCAAAACATATTAAACCTTTTGAGTAAACTTGACTGGCTCTGAGGATTGAGTCTTGGTGACGTGAATACAATGGGAGGAGAATTAAGTCCGGTAAAACCTTGAGAAACTGCAGGTTCCTTAACAGGCTGTATGGGAGAAAGGTTACTAATGTAACTGAAGACAGGAGAATCCTAGTCAAAGGAAATAACAGATGAGAAATCAAAATAACAGATTAAACAGCTCTCCCCAACATAATCACTTTAATTATTATAAATCAACTAAATGGCTGATAACAGCAAGTCAAGAAGATGAAGAAAGGTTTCTTTCTGTTTCTGTATATAATTAGATGTCAGTATACAAATACATGAACAGACTAGGATATTCATATTACCATTAACAAGAGATACGGATCAGAAGCCAAACTTCCATATAGCTGATGGAAGAAATAGAATTCAAGCCTCACTTAAAACACAAGTCCGCGCAAGAGTGCATTCAAAATGGGAGACAACATTTCTCATCGTGTGCAAAAATTCCAGTACAGCTAATAATTCATTGGCAGAACAAGTTAATCATTCGTAATTTCAAATCATAGATACAGATGAAGGCCTAAAAGAATTTGTCCTTTACAAGTAAAACAGAATGGAGTGAAGAAATTTATACAAGGATGATTGGGCACTGGGCAATTAGAAGCTACTACTGCTGGATGTATATACATAAATATTTACACCAACCAAAAAGAGTATATATGATCCTGTGATATTAGAATTGACACCAACCAAAAAGCTAACACTGCTGGATGTACAGACACCTTGACGTAGAATATTAGAATTGTTTATTAACAAAACATGTGTATATACATCAATTAGGACAGTGGGAAATCTAAATATAATTAAAGTTCTTGTGAACTAAATCAAAGTTTTTGCTAAACTAGACCTTCAGAGTTTTATTTGGGTTCAAATGTGAATTAGAGCCGTTTGAACCCCATTTTCTTGCCAATATAGATTTTAGACTAGTGATTTGATAGAGAATGCATGGTTAAAAAATAAGGAAAAGTTTTGGATTTAAGTATAATATTATTTTATTGAAGAATGTGTGGTTGAAAATAAAAAAGAGAAAAATGTATTTTGGAAAAAATGGGGACCGGACAGGGGCTTAATACAGCCGAGAGATTGCTTCTCTACAGCTACACTGCACGAATTTCTCCCAGTTGAAGAAATGCCATAGATTTATCCAAAGATTTTATAATTAGAATTCGGTTATTTTCCCACCAACATGTAATGCACCAACTGACCTTTTCCCAATTTACCACATCTGAATTCTTCAAATCATAAGTCTCAACCCATTCCCAGCCAGGCAATGAATATACTAACCGTGGCAGCAACTATAATGCCATCTAAATATAGTAAAAATCACTGATTGCTATTCTACAAATTGCTTTGAAAAATCCTAGAAGTGAAGAATTACCCTGCAGCTTCATCAAAATTGATATAAAAAACAACCACAAACCACAACATTTTCAGAACCAAATTATCCACAAAATCAGAAATACTCTAATCCAAAAGTTCACCGCCTAAGAAAATAAATCTTATCTACTTCAATAACAAGATCCCATTATTACAATACTCAACATAATCCTGCTCAAAGCCTCTCAAATTACCAAAACGGAAATCCATTATACAAATATAAACTTACAATACCCATCTCAAAATTCAACTAAAATCCTCACCCCCATTACCAAGCTAGTGTGAAATCAGTATAAAATTAATTAATTCACATAAAGTCTAGTAGAAAATAATAAAATGCTAAACAATCACCATTTATATGGGATATATTTTGTTTCCGCGTGTGTACATTTAATAAAAAAAAAATGAACTCACATAAAATCAAGTAAAAAGGTATAAAATTCACCAGAAATACACATTTTATTTATAAAAATATATAGAGTTGTGTTCTTGTACTTGGACGGGAACAGTTTCAGTAGCGTCCCCTTCGGAGGGTATGGTAGATTCAGAGGAGTCCATTTTCAGAAACCCTAATGTGCTCTCTCTGCATTTCCTACTTTCTCACTCTAAACTCCACAATTTTCTGTTCTCTCTCTCCACTGATCTCCAAAAGTTTCGATGAAAGTCAATGAAAACGTGAAGATATTGCTTACAAAATTTTGTGTGATTTTTTTTTTAAGGAAAATAATTTATTTTTATTTATTTTGTGACTGCGGAAATGAAAAATGAAAAAGAGGGAATTGCCGGATTTTAAATTGAGAGTGGCTAGGGCGGGAAGTGCATGTTTTCAGACTGGGCTGGGCCCAGTTTTAGGGTTCGGAGGAATTTTGGGTTACTTCGTTGTTAACTGGGTTTGAAATAACTGTAAAATTAAGCTTGTAATCTTAAGAGATTGTTTGGGAATAATATTTATGAAAAGCATTTTTTTCTCAAATTTTATTTTCAAAAACGAATTATATGGAATTCATAATATTTTTCTACTTGTTAACCACATTTTTCCATGAATGTATCATTATTAGCCCGCACAAGGGATTTACCTATTCATATTAACCGTGCTATCTTTTCAGTTTTATTAGGCAATAAGCAAATTTCTTGAGTGGGCTAGATTATTTATTATAGTTTCAAAGTATTGGATCGACCCTAATGAGTGGGCTATTTCTTGAAGGCGGTTGACTGGAAAGAACACAGCGGGATTGGTGTTTTTCGACAAAGAGTAAAGATCCTAAGTGGTAAGTGTGTGATTGAGAGAAGAGTTGTGTTGTACTCTATTGGAGAGAAATTATTTCTATAGAATTAAGTGAGCACCAATATGATGTATCTCATGTGCCTGTTGGTGCTCACTCTTTGAGGTCGTGTTTAGTACACAATTCAAAAATACAATACACATTCAATTTCCTCTTATTTTTTTTCTTTGATTGTCAAATTTACATTAACGAACACAAGTAACTAATTATTATAAGCTCGCTTTATCCGAACGTCCATAATCCATGTGTTAAATAGAACTAGACTACTTAAAAGTAGAATCAATAAGTCCCATAATATACTTTGTCTAGTAATAATCGAACCCATCTTTATTCAACTAACCAATTAGACGTATATATCTGTACAATCATGCAACAATATTAACTTTATATAGTGGAGAACAGCCTTTTTACTCTAATACTAAACTCTTGTTTGGTGAGAATTAAAATCGGGTTTTTATTAAATTTTGATAAAATTTGATGAAATATATGGTTGAAAAATCGTGAGATCTATAAAATATGTGATTGAAATGAATTAGTGAATTTGACTTAAATTAGGTTACTTTATTAACCAAAAATAGATTGATTGGAAAACAATTTTATGTTGCAATTTTAAACGTATAATATAATTCAAAGGTGAACTTTAAGGATTTATATGTGTCGGTGGTTGTCTTGCATCCAATAATTTACCCCACATTTCCCAAAGAAAAGAATCCCAAAATTCCATGTATATATCATATGCTATGTCAGATCATATTAGACTAGATACTATCATAATTTAAGATTTTAACTTATTTTCTTTCTAAATACTATAAAATATGTCTTAGGGCGTGTTTGAGCCACATTATTTTGGAAAAATGTATTCTGAAATAGTAGATTGA
Source organism: Fraxinus quadrangulata (assembly GCA_903798255.1). Taxonomy (NCBI): domain Eukaryota; kingdom Viridiplantae; phylum Streptophyta; class Magnoliopsida; order Lamiales; family Oleaceae; genus Fraxinus; species Fraxinus quadrangulata. Next base: position 58,137 of record CAIGRB010175281.1, read on the forward strand.
TAGAGAATATGTGGTTGAAAAAGAAGGAAAAGTTATTGGTGTGATGAAAAATATTATTTTATTAAAAAGTGTGTGGTTGAAAATGAATAGAAAAATGAAAATGAAAATTTTAATATATACCAAACTGGGGCTTAACAAAAAAAAAAAATAGTTTTCCATTTTCTATTTCTTGGAGAATGGTGGGCTGCTACTCATTTAACATCTAAGAATGACCAGACCAGACTCAATTGCAAAATGCGTAAGATTTTAACTTTTTTACTTCTGATAATGTAAGAGTCCATGAGAAAACATAGCTGATGATATATCCATGTATTCTATGATATGTCACGCCAAATAAGATGAGACGGTAATAGTTGGGATGATATATAATGTTTGTTGAGAAATGTCGACCACGACAAGATAAGATTAGACCGTGATAGTTAAAAAATTTAATCTTATTTTTGTTATCAAATACTACAAAGTTGGTCCCACTGAAAAAGTTATGGTTTTCCCAGTAGACTAGACTCAATTGCGAAATGCGTAAGATTTTTAACTTTTTTTCTTTTGATAATATACGAGTCTTTGAGAAAACATAGATGTTGATATACTGATGTATTCTATGATATGTCACACCAAATAAGACGAGACGGTAATAGTTGAGATGATATATCGTATTTGTTGAGAAATGTCGAACATGACAATATAAGATTAGACCGTGATAGTTAAAAAATTTGAACTTGTTTTTGTTTTCATATACTATAGAGTTGGTCCCACTGAAAAATGTTATGGTTTCCCAGTTTTTTTCTCTTGGAGAATGGTGGGCTACTATTTCTCTACATAATAGAGAGATCTAGCACTGACTAGACTAGACTAAGAAATAGAACAGAAAAAATCTTGAATTCTATTTCTTTCAAGAGTTCCTATAAACAAGGTATCGAGA
>CAIGRB010175297.1:12972-26378 GCA_903798255.1 Fraxinus quadrangulata
GTGAAAGATCCACTAATAGTGGCAATCATCGAGCATACTCAACTCTTGATATACCGAGAACCACTAAAAATATTAACTTTGATATTAAGTTGAATTTAAGAGAGAAAATATGACAATACAAATAGAAGAGAATTGTATTAAATAGTGTGATTTGTTTACAAGAGAGACATCTTATTTATAATTTAATTTAAGATGAATGTTTCCATTTCTAACTAATGTGAGACTAACTAACATTTACATTATGTATATGTATATGCATTAATAATTAGAAGTGCTTTTAGGATTATTAAATTGCTACTTCAAAGCTTTCTCCACAACAATGTAAAAGATTTCAATAAAATCTATAGCTAACATTCACGATAAGTTGATAACTCTCTTTCAAATATTTCAAAGGTTTGAAATTCAATAAAATAATCTAATACATTAATACTTCATCATCATCATCATCATCATCATCATCATTATCATTATTTGCTGATTATAAACTTCTACTTCTATCTAGGAAAATCTATAATTACTTCTCGTCCATTTTTTTCCCCTTATAAGGGCAATGCATGCTTCTCGCGTGCGACCTGTAAGACTTTTAAACCAGTGATATAAAATACTTAAAAATCTTGTTGAGGTGATCACCATACAACATATAATATTATCTTATCGCCAAACTGGAGCTCATTTATTGTTAATGCTCATTTTTTAATGATCTCATTAATCTACTGCACTTTAATGATTTTCTTGTAAGTTCCTTATGTTTGCTGATCTCCACAATCTCCTCATCTGTCTTATTTATCTCAAGATTGTGCCTATTTGACTTTTAATTTCCTCAACCAAGTCAATATGCTTTTCATGCCTATCTTTCAGTGAAAGCAACCCACATACTTTCAGAATATCAATTCCATGCCCTTTTAAGCCTGCAAGCACTTCCTAAATATCACTTTATGCTTTGAGGATCATTAAATTGCAACATCGAAGCTTTCTCCATGAGAGTTGAATAGGTTATTACAAGACCTATAGCTAAGCCTTCATAGAAACTCTTTTAAAATTATCGAGGTCAAAAATTTAGTAAAATTATCTAACAGATTGATGTCATTATTTCTTTTTTGCTTATACATGTTACTTCTCTTCCATTAACAATAATTTTTGGTAAGTTCAAAGCATGTGCATCTAGCGTGCGACCTATAAGACTTTTAAAGTTTAAGTGATGTAAAATACTTTCAAAGCTTGTTAAGGTGATCAAATAAAGCAGATGGTATTATCTTAATGCTACTCTCGAGCTCATTTATTGCTAATAGACTTTTTCAATGTTTTCATTAATTTCTTGCACTTAAGGAAGCAGATTCAATTTGCTGAACTCTTTAGCTGATCTAACAATTGAAAGATTTTCTTGTAAGTTCCTTATATATTTTCAGGTCTCCACAGTCTCTTGATCTATCTTATTCATCTCAAGATCGTACTCAACAAGTAGACTTTTAATTTCCTCAACTTGGCCTATGAGCTTTGCTTAGCTTAGCTTTCACTGAAATGAACCTAGTTATACCTTCTTAAGCTTGCAAGCATGTCGAAAATGTCTATAATAGAGTTCTGAGGATAATTAAACTGTAACCGTGAAGCTTTTCCCACAAGAGTTGAAAGGTACCATAAAACCTATAGCTAAACCTTGACAGTAACTCTCTTTGAAAAGATTTCGGAGGTCGGAAATTCAATAAAATAATTAATACATTGAGAATTCATTTTAATTTTGCTGATTATATGCTTCTACTTTTGTCTAGGAAAAAATATAATTTACTTCTTGATTATCAATAATAATTTTTGATAAGTTCAAAGCACGTGCTTATCGCACGCTAATCTACAAAGGTTGCTAAGGTGATAAAATGCAACACATGATATTATCTAATCGTGAATCTCGAGATTTATTGATAATACACATTTTTTATGCTGTTATTAATTTTATGCACATTAGATTCCGAAGTGGCGATTTCACGATTCTTTGTTTCTTTAGCTGATATGACAAGAAAAAGCTCTTCTTTATTTTCCTTAATTTTTTTATGATCTCCACAATCTATTTATCCATTTTTATTTATCTCAAGATTGTGCTCAACAATTAGACTTTTAATATTCTCAACCTGTCTTATACTCTCTTCCTGCCTATATCTGTCTCTGAAACCAATCTACGTATCAAGTCCCATAGTGCTGAGATATCAAATCATACCTTTTCAAGCTTGCAAGCATCTTCAGAATTTCATTACTAATGCTTTAATGATCATCAAATTTCAACCGCGAACTTTTCACCACAACAATGAAAATAATTACCATAAAACCTATAGTTGAACCTTCACGAGAACTCTTTTTAAAAGATTTCAGAGTTCGGAAATTAAATAAAATTATCTAATACTTTTTATGTCATTTTTTTTTCTTTTTGTACACTATATGCATCTACTTTTATCGAGGAATAGTATAATTTACTTCTTGTCCATTAAGAAGATCTTTTTATGAAGTGCCATGCATTTGTTTCACGTTTGCAACGTATATGACTTTTAAACTTCCAAGCAATAAAATATTTAAAATGCTTATTTTGAAAAAAGTGTAAAAATTTTGTGAAGGTGATGAATTACAACAAGCGATATAATCTTATTGCCGATTTTGATCTCATTTATCGCTGGTAGATTATTGTTTTATGCTTTGATTAATTTCCTGCACACTAGAGTACTCCAAAGAAGGAATTTAAGGATTCTTCGTCTCTTAGTTAATCTGACAAGTGAAATCTTTTATTGTATGTTGTGGGGTGATCCAAATTCTATGTGATTTGGTATTTGGTTGATTGAATTCTATGTGATTTGGGATTTGGTTGATTGGAAAAAGTTTAAGGTACTTGACTTTATAGAGTCCTAAATTGTGGAGATCAAATTTCAGTAATAATAATTAGGAGTTTGGCTTGAAAATGAACTCTTGGATGGTAAAAAAACATGTTTTGGAATGTTAACCCGAAACCTAGAGCGTACGTGCCAAGAATTGAGTAATAAGAAAAAGGAGTCGGGGACTTGACGCTCAAGCACCAGGCACATAGCGCCAAGCGCTGCAACAACAGTACCTAGATGCAATAACAGTAATTGATATTCGCGATTTTTCCGTTTTATCTGAATTTCGGGATTTCTTCTCCATCTCGGACTTCAATAATATGGCTTAATATTCTCATTGTATTCTCTACAAATTCAACAATATATTAAGAGATTGAGAGCTTAGATTTTAATTCAGATTATTGGAATCTTAATACAAAACTATTGATTATAGTCGATTGTTCTCCTCTATTCATGGGTTTTTCCAAATTAGGTTTCTAAGTAATTCTTATGTTCTTATTTTCCTTTTCATTATTTCATTATTGTCATTATCTCGCGATCTGTTTCATAACAAGTGGTATCAGAGTGCGAGGTTGATTCTTCCGCATGGCAACAATGAAGTATGAAATTCCGTTGTTGGACAGAAATACGAGATTTACATTATGACAAGTGAAGATCTAGACGCATGATGAAAAGCGACATAGGGATCGAAAAGCTTAATCTCAAATTCATCAACAACCCTCGAATCAAATTCTTCAAGATGTTCTTAAGGAGAAAAGTACAGTTGCGTTGTGGTTGAAGTTGGAACAACTTTGCATGACAAAGNGATGTTCTTAAGGAGAAAAGTACAGTTGCGTTGTGGTTGAAGTTGGAACAACTTTGCATGACAAAGAACTTGCTACACTTGAAACAACGCTTGTATTCTCACCGAATGTCTGAAGGTGCGTCATTGTATGATCATTTAAATATGAGGGGCATAACGAAATCATGCTGAAAGCTTGATTGTACGTGATATAAAACAAGATAGAAATCTTTGCATAAATATGAGGGGCATATCGAAATCTAGATATGCTGAGAAGACATGTCACTATTGTAAAAAGAATGACATATTAGAGTTGATTGATATGCCTTGAAAAATAGAAATAAAGCTACTGGAGATACTGAGAAAGAGAAGTAACATATTAATACAGAAGAAGCTAATGTTATGAAATATGAGCAAAGTGGTGGAGAGCTTCTTGTGATTTCTGATGGGAATTCTAAATCTTGTGAGGAATGGGTTACTGATTCGACTTGTACTTTTTATATGTGTCCTAACATGGACTGGTTTTCTATATATGAAGGAGTTTCGAGAGGTGTTGTGATTATGAAAAATAATGCGCCTTGTAAAATAGTCGGAGTTGGCACAGTTTGAATCAAAATGTTCGACAAGGTTGTCAGAACACTTACAGATGTAAGACATGTTCCATAACTGAAGTGAAATCTCATATCTTTGAGTACACTTGATTCAAAAGACTACATATACATTTGTGAGGGTAGAGTTTTGAAAGTGAGCCAGGGTGCTCTTGTTGTCATTAAGGGGGTATAAAAACTTTACACATTAGTAAATTTTAGACGGTTCCATAGTGATTGGGAATGCAACAGTTTCTTCTTGACAGATGATGAAGTTACAAAACTTTGGCATATACGGGCTATGGCTCAGGCATATGAGTGATAATGGAATGACAGAGTTGAGTAAAAGGGGACTTTTTGATTGGTAGAAAACTAACAAAATAGAATTTTGTGAGCATTGTGTATTTAAGAAATAGAAGAGAGTCAGATTTATTAAAGAAAGACACAACACGAAAGAAACACTTGAATATATCCATTCAGATCTTTGGGGACCAGCCAGGGTATCATCTAAAAGAGGCTATTATTACTTATTGACAGTAGCTGATGACTTCTCCAGAAAAGTTTGGGTATTCTTCTTGAAGCAGAAGAGTAATGTGTTTGGGATTTTCAAGGAGCGGAAATTATTGGTAGAAAAGCAGATCGAAAAGCAAGTAAAATGTCTACACTCTGATAATGGGTCAAAATTTTGTTCAGATGAATTTAATACCTTCTGCAGGGTTGAAGGTATCTTGAGATACTTGATAGTGCCTAAAACTCCTCAATGGAATGATGTGACAGAACGGATGAATTGAACATTGATGGAAAAGGTTCGCTGAATGCTTTCAAGTTCTGGGTTACCTAAGTACTACAACTTGTTTTCTGATTAATTGCTCACCCTCAGTTGCCATTATAAAAGACACCAGAAGATGTATGGTCTAGTAAACCTTCTAGCTATTCTGATATGAAAATTTTTAGGTGTACGACTTATGCTCATGTGGATAATGGAAAGTTGGAGCCTAAGTCTAGAAAGTACATCTTTCTTAGGTATACATTAGGTGTGAATGGATATAAGTTATGTTGTCCCGAGACTAGAAAGATGGTTGCTAGTAGGAATGTAGTATTTGATGAACTTACTATGATTCGTGGTTCACCTTTTAGGGATTATGATAAAACTAAGGAGTAGTTTTATTCAACTCAGTTGGAGTTGAAAATTGGTTTAGAGAAATAATCAGAGGTTCTTGAACAATCTACTATAGATCTGTCAAGTTCGGGGTTGACATACAATAATATCTTGCTTACTTTGCCTACATTACCAGTACCAGTACCACAATATTCTATAGTTAAGGATTGACCTCGCAGATATATTAGACCTCCATAGAAGTATGGGGAAGCAGATTTGATAGCTTATGTATTGAGTGTGATTGAAGACATAGATTCCATTGAGGAGCCTTCTATATTCAGAGACAGTCAGTTGTAGTGATTCTAGCAGATGGATGACTGCTATGTATGAGGAGATGGAGTCATTGAGCAAAACACTTGAATATATCCATTCAAATCTTTGGGGACCAGCCAAGGTGCCTTCTAAAGGTGGCTATTTTTACTTGTTGACAGTAATTGATGACTTCTCCAGATAAGTTTGGGTTTTATTCTTGAAGCAGAAGAGTGATGTGCTTGGAACTTTCAAGGAATGGAAAGCATTGGTAGAGAAGTAGACCGAAAAGCAAGTGAAATGTCTAAGCACTGATAATGGGTTGGTGTTTTGTTCAGATGAATTCAATAGCTTCTGTAGGGCTGAAGGCATTTTGAGATATTTGATAGTGCCTAGAACTCTTCGACAAAATGGTGTGGCAAAACAGATGAAGAGAACCCTGATGGAAAAGTTTCGTTGTATGCTTTCAAATTCTAGGTTGCCTAAATCTTTTTGGGCTGAAACTACTACTACAGCTTGTTTTCTGATTAATCGCTCACCCTCAGTTGTCATTGATAAAAAGACACTAGAAGAGGTATGGTTTGATAAACTTTCTTACTATTCTGATTTGAAAATTTTTAGGTGTCCGGCTTATGCTCATGTGGATAATGGGAATTTGGAGCCTAGATCTAGAAAGTACATTTTTATTGGGCATAAACCAGGTGTGAAAGGGTATAAGTTGTGGTATCCTGAGACTAAAAAAGTGGTTGTTAGTAGGAATGCAGTATTTGATGAACATGCTATGGTTCGTGGTTTACCTCTTGGAGATTCTGATAAAGCTGAAGTGCAGAATCATTCAACTTAAGTGGAGTTGAAAATTGGTACAGAGAAATAATCAGAGGTTGCAGAATAGTCTACTACAGATCAGTCCAGTTCGAGGTTAACAGACAGTAATATCCTACCTACACCACCAGCACCATGATATTTTATAGCTAAGGATAGACCTCACAGATAGATTAGACCTCCACAGAAGTATGAGGAAGCAGATTTGGTAGCTTATGCTTTGAGTGTTCACTGAGGAGCCTGCTATATATTCAGAGATAGTCAGTTGCACTAATTCTAGCAAATGGTTGATTGCTATTTAGGAGGAGATGGAGTCATTGAGCAAAAATAACACTTGGAATTTGGTAAAATTACCTAAAGGTAAAAGGGCGGTACGCTGTAAATGTATGTTCAAAATAAAGGAAGACACATTAGGAATTGAAGATACTAGATACAAGGTTAGATTGGTGGCAAAATGATACAGTCAGATTCCAAGTGTTGATTTTACAGATGTGTTTTCACCAATTGTGAAGTATCGTTCTATTCGGGCTTTACTTGGAGTGGTGGCTAAGAATGATTTGGAGCTTGAGCAAATGGATGTCAAGACAACATTCTTATATTGAGAACTTGAGTAGAGCATCTATATGCAACAACCAGAGGGGTTCATAGCTTCAAAGAACGAAGACTATGTGTGCTTGTTGAAGAAATTCCTGTATGAATTAAAGCAGTCGTCGAGAAGAGGTATATTGAGAAAGTGTTTAAAAGATTCAATATGATGAAAGCTAAGGTTGTCAGTACTCACTTGACTGCCCACTTCAAACCATCATCTAATTTGTGTCCATATTAAGATGAAAACATTGATTATATATCTCGGGTTCCTTACTCAAGTACAGTTGGTTCGCTCATGTACTATGGTTTGTACAAGACCTGATTGGCACATGAAGTTAGTGTAGTTAGCAGATACATGGCTAATCCTGGTAAGGGACGTTCGAAAGCAGTGCAGTGGATCTTCAGATACTCGAGGGGCTCTTCAAATGCTTATTTGTATTTTGGTAGAAATTCAGATGGAGTCATCGATTATGTAGATTCAGATTATGCAGGAGATTTTGATAAGAGTAGACCACTTACAGGGTATGTATTTATCCTTGGAAGATGTGCTATCAGCTAGAAAACTATTTTGCAAAATACAGTGGCTTTATCTACAATAGAAGCATAATATATGTCCATTACAGAAGCATGTAAAGAGGCGAAGTGGCTGAGAGAATTAATTAGTGAAATCAGTGAAAACTTGCAGATATCTACAATATTTTGTGATAGTCAAAGTGTAAATTTCTTGACTAAGGATCAAATGTTTCACGAGAGGGCTTAGCACATTGATGTGAGATACCATTTTGTGCATGATGTGATTCATCGTGGTGATATTGTAATAAGCAAGATTGATAGGATAATCTTGCTGATATGATGACAAAATTACTTCCTATTTGCTAAGTTTGAGCATTGTTTGAACTTAGTGGGAGTTTGTCACTGATTTAATCCATTGTGACTTGTTTGGAAGTGAGAAATGGTGTTTGCTTGAAGATGTGTTTTAATTTCTTGTGATAGAATTTGGCTTAAGTTGGAGATTTGTTGTGGTGTGATCCAAATTCCATGTGATTTGGTATTTGGTTGATTAGATTCTATGTGATTTGAGATTTAGTTGATTGGAGAAAGTCTAAGATACTTGACTTTGTAGAGTCCTAAGTTCTGAAAATCAAATTTCAATAATAATTAATAGTTTTGCTTGAAAATGAACTCTTGGATGGCAAAAAATATGTTTTGAAATGTTAATCCAAGACTAGGATCGCAGGGCCTAGGCGCCAAAAATTGAAGCAATAAGAAAAAGGAAGCATGGACTTGGCGCCCAAGCACTAGGCACATAGCTCCTGGGCGCTAGGTGTAGCGCCGCTAAGCCTAGTGCCCAAGTGCTGCAACATTAACTGATGTTCGTGATTTTTCCTTTTTATCCGAATTTTGGGACTTCTTCTCCATCTTGAACTCCAATAAGAGGGTTTATATATTTTTTCACATCGTATCTCAATATTGTAACACTCTCATTATATTCTCTACGAATTCAATAACATATTGAGAGATTGAGAGCTTAGATTTCAATTGAGATTATTGGAATCTTGATATTGTAAATACAAAAATATTGATTATAGTGGATTGTTCTCCCCTACTCGTGGTTTTTCCCAAATTGGATTTTCACGTAAATTTTTGTGTTCTTATTTTCTTCTTCATTATTTCATTATTTTCATTATCTTGCGATTCGTTTCATAACATTGTAAGTTCCTTATACGTTAATTAATCTCCACAATTCTTCAACCATCTTGTTTATCTTAAGATTTTGCTCAATTAATCAACTTTCAATTTTCAATTTCGTCAACCTAACCTGTAAGCTTTCTCAGCCAGTGGGGTCCCACACTACCAAGATATCAAATCCCAACCTTTTCAAGCCTGCAAGCATCTCCAAAACTTCCTTACTAATGCTTTGAGGATTACTAAGTTGCAACCTTGAAGCTTTCCCCACTCCAATGGAAAAGATTTGAGTAAAACCTATAACTAAACCTTCACAGTAACTCCCTTTAAAGTATCTCAAGAAATTTAATAAAATAATTGTTGGAAAAAATGGTTTGTTGGGGCCTAACTTGGCATAATTTTGAGTGGGACCCGTTCTTTCATTTTGGAAGATCGAAGTTGATTTGTGTTCTCCTCTATAAGAATATCGAAATCATATATTTATTCGTCAAAAATAATAATTGGGTGAATGAAAAATTTGAGTTCAAAATAGACCATTTGGAAAGAGTCTACAAAGGAAAGTTTCATACGTATGAAAGTGGAAAGTTTAAATGTTTCATACGTATGAAATATGACCATTTGAAAAGAGTTTAAACTAGCAAGTTTCATTCGCATGAAATTAGGAAGTTTAAATGTTTCATACGTATGAAAACTAGGTGTGGGAGTGAAAACTATACCACATAAGAAGATTATAAAATCAATGACCATCTAATACAAAATTAACTTGTTTGTACTTACTGAAATTAACAAAATTTTATAATTCTGCTATTATATTTTGTCTAACAATAATCTAATACATTAGCACTTCATTATTTCTTTTTGCCGATTATATACTTCTACTTTTATCTAGGAAAAAGAAAACTACAATTTAGTTTTTGTCTATTAAGAATATTTTTTTGACAAATGAATGCATGTTCTTTTCACGTGCGACCTATAAGACTTTACACTTTAAGAGACTAAAATACTTATAAAGCTTGTTAAGACAATCACATTCAACACATGATATTATCTTAAAGCTAATCTCATGCTTCTTGAAGTCCGATGAACACTATAGGGCTCGAGGAGTGGCCTTTCTCCACACTTCTATCCAGTGAAGCACCAAGCCTACGCTTCTCCCATTTATTGTCGGTATGCATGTTTTTATGCTTTCATTAATTTCAAGCACTTTAGACTCCAAAGATAAATTTCAAGCACTTTAGACTCCATAGAAGCACCAAACTTAAATAACCTGATACCATTTTATTGTGCAATTTCACTTCTTGCAAGAATAAATTCACAATCCAAGCAAACAACGAATTAAATACGAAGAGAGCAATAAAGAAATAACACACCAAATTTATGTGGAAAAACCTCCGATGTAGAGGGAAAAAATCACGAGGGAACTCCAATCAAATTCACCATAATAAAATAGAGTTTACAATACTCAAGTTTATGCCCAAAACTTGAGTTCTCAACAAGGGAATATAATTATCAATCTCAAGACAACAAATAATCTCACCACAACCCACCAATTTGATAAAACTTGTGAGATACCCACTTTGAATACTACACCTCTAGAGTACCCAAAATACACAACTTAAGAGAATCCCCAATTTATACTGTGTAGAGAATGTGAATCAATACCTAAGGATTTAAAGAAAAAACTTTTTCCTTTTCTTTTCTCTCCACCACGAAAACCCTGTTTCTTTCTCTTGTATTATAGCCTATGTTTTTCATTCTTCCAGCAGCTACCGTTTTTCATTTTATATATATTAACGTGCAGGCACGGTTTTCCACTCATGCAGCCGTAATGTGACCTACCAAACATTTTAGTGCATTTGGGCCAAGCATTCCTCATGCGCTAGAAGCCCATATAACAGACTTGAACCTCTACCCAGTGATATTGTCTCAATTGTAATACAATGTGACGTTGCAGATACGTTTGAACTAGTGACCCTGTGGATAATTGGAAACACTTCATGCACATGTTTTTATATCATTATGTGTTCATAAATCGATATGTGAATCGGCCATATGTTCTTGATACTAGATTTCCATGAAACTTTTCAAGTAGCTAGTCAAGCCGCTCTAGAGATGGCACCATTTATAACTTTCAATAGGTAGATTTATCAAGAATACTCAAGTATTCCGTATATATGTCTATAGAAGTCAATTAAAACTAATATAGCTTAACCTTTACCCTTTTGCATTATATGTACCAAGCACATTTCCTTATGGACAAGTTCATAGTTCTTGCTATCAATCATGTAATTGTTGGATTTTAAGCGCAAACTAATAGAGAAATGAAATAGAAAAATCAAAACAAGGGGCAAAGCAGGGATTTTCATTCAGTATGAATAATAGGGCTACATCATTCGTATTTATACTAATTCAAGTCCAATCTCAAGCCCATACAGAACTTTAGGACCCGTAGGCATCCGTTGTTTTGATCCACAAAACTATATTAGATGTCTTTCTAATGTTTAACACATATATAACACTTATTGCATGTGAAAATTAATCACTCAAGTTTTTCATGAAGATTTATTAAGGCAATTGTATCATATTATTTCTAACTAATTTATATGAATTAAATAAGAATAATGTAAAGAAACAAAACAAATAATTAACTGTATTCATAACATTAAGTGAATATACTAAAATAAAACAAAACATATAACAACTTTAGATATATTATTCATAACAGAACACTCATAAATACATTAATCTTTCCAAACATATACTCTACTCTTGACAATAACAATCTACTGGACTCAAATAACAAACTTTATTTAGCATTTTTTCTAGAGACACTTAAGCCACTCTTCATTTTCTTGTTTTCACTTCTTCAAAAGTCGACATTCCCTTTTGAAATGTTCCAATTTAACACAATTCCTTTTCTTATTGTATAACGCTAGAAACTTTATCTTATTGCATGTGAGAATTAATCACTAGGGAAGATTGGTCGATTTCTTCGTCAAAATTATTCATCCATAAATCTTACTCAATCTGGAGATGACGGCTCAAATCTTCATTTAGATATCAATTATTAATGATGCCACAATTCATCCGTGTTCATGTTATACTACAGAAATTGATTGTTGATATGAACTATTTCATTCGACTACCTTCCTATTTTCATACCATAAAAATTTTAAAAACAGCAAGAAATTTATAGATGATGAATCTTGGCTCCAAGGCACGTTACTGAGTTGCTTTTCTTGAGACAATATTCATCCCACTATAGTGGTGATGCATACGGAAAAGCAAAGTCGTCTTCATATTACACTGTAACCCAAATGATGTTTGTGTCGTGCACTAATGAAAAAAACCAAACACTTGAGGATAATAAAATCCAAACTTGTGAAGTTTAAATTCTGTATTCCAGATTTACGGAATACAAACGAAAATTTGGAAATATGATATGAGAATTAAGTAGAATAATTTTAAGGTAGAAGACTAAAAGAAATTTTTTCCCTTTTTTATTTTTAGAATCAAAATTAGATGTTGAATCTATTTATAGACTTCTCAAGCATCTTTAGTTTAATCCTTTTATATGGTACCTTTTAGGATGAAAAACACATAAAAAATATAACTGAAACTATGCAAAAGATTAGAGCAAAAATCAGTTTCGGAATGAACAGGTTTGACCGAGTAGTAGGCTACTTGTGTGCACCAGCTTTAGCTTTGGCGTCCAAAATAATGCTTTTAACCTCCAAGCAACATCCCTCAATCAATCGTTGGCTGGGAGAATTGGACAACAATTTATGCCGCGTAGGCAATTCTTGATATAGTACACAATCACAATTAATAATTTCTACTACGATTGTCATTTATCTTTTTTAATTGTAATATATTTTATCTTTTTAGTCTTATTTATTTCATATTAGGATTCTAATTTATTTCTGTTAGGATTTTATGGCAATGTTCAACAGCTCAATCAACATTAATAGAGTTCAACAGGTTCATAAAATCAGCTTACACTATGTAATCAAACATATACCATAGCATAAAGAAATCAACAGAAAACAGAAATCATAATAACTGGAAAATCGAAAGCATAAGAACTTAGAACTTTACTTCCCTTTTCCTGTGCTTCTTCCCTTCCTCAATGGCCGAAATGTTTAGGCTCAGGAACAGCCTCTATGCCTTGCAAATCGCCATCCAGAGAGAGCACAAGAACCGGTTCAGAGCCCTTCCTCACTTGGCTTGGATCATCGATCAAGAGATCTCCCAATAGCAACCAAGAATCATCTTTAAGCCTTCGAGAACACCAACACTACCCAGCTCTATTTCACGCCTGAGAATACCACATGAGTCACTCAAGAAAGGGGCTCAATATTCAGTGAATATTGAGGGGAGGAGAAGAAGCAGCCAGCTTCTTCGAAGAGACAGAGAGAGGTACCAAAAAACAGAGAGAGAACCAGGAGAAGGAAGCCCACGTGAATCAAAGGCCAAAAGTCAAGCAAAGAAAATATCCAAGCCAAGATTTAATCACAGCCGTTGATCTCCATCAAGGGTCACAATTAAATCAAACTAACACAATCCGGGTCAATGCCAAAGCTACCAATAGATGAATGACACCTAAGCAGCTAAGACCCAATAATAAGTAACAAGCTAAATGACACAAATAGCACTAGCCCACAAGTGTTAGGAGGACCACA
>CAIGRB010175320.1:0-11961 GCA_903798255.1 Fraxinus quadrangulata
AAACTGGTCCACAAACGCCAATCACATGGGAACAAGATCCAACTAAAACCTAACTGGATTTTGACAATCAATTGTTGCTTCATTAGACAAACAATTTATCAAATGTTGGGTGATTTTGGGCACAACATTTGATTTCTTCATGTGCATGTCATTCTCTGCTGTACCCATAAATTATTTTTCAGAAATTACCAGAAAAAAGGCAAAATAAATGGAATTTTGATGTTGCAGAAAATAAAATAAAATAAAATAAAAGAAAAAGATAAGTTTACTTTTATGTATCTAAATAAATCATAAAATAAATATTTTTATTGTTGGTTAATAATTTTAAACAAATACGATACTTACTTTGAAGATAATCTTTGTCCGGCTCTAAATAAAAAAATTAAAAAAAAAATGTTTTTTTTTTCCTCTAAGTGGAAAATGATAATTAATTTAAACGCGCTTCGAAATTAAAAGTTAATCTTTTAATTAACAAGTAAGATTAATTAAGTTAATTACTTTTAAACTTAGCTGAACATGATCATGACGTTTTATTAGCAATTCAAGATAGCGTGCTTATGTTATTACTATTCGGGGGGTGAATTATGAAGTGTAAAGAAGTTAATTTTGAGACAACATGAGAGAGAAATTTATGACAATATCATCCACACTCTTTACGTTTAAAAATCGCAAAAACTTTCCCCATGTTTAGTTTCGAATATCATATTCACCTTTGACTACTTTTGAGCAATATCTCATTTAAAGTGAGGTTGATATACTTGAAATCCTCGTGAAGAAAATATGAGATTTCCAACAATAAATTGCAATTTAATTGGTCCATTTTAATAATAGGTTAATACTCACAAGATTTTAAACATAGACAATTCTTTAAATATGCATAATAGTGGAAATTTCAATTTAAAATGGGTTGCAGAATCTAGTAATAAATGATTTAAGGTTTGTTTAGTTAATTATATATTATCTATACTCAATTTAAATATTAACAAATGTAAATTTATCAATAAAATTTTAATATTTGTAAATTCATAAACTAAAACAATATGTTAAATATAAGAGTTTTTTACAATATTAAATGATCATGGTATATGGTAGAACGATAAATTTTAACTAATACATTTTTTACAATATTTTAGAAGAATATTATAATATCCATTTTGATCATTTACTACAATCTAAAACAATTTCATTAGAAATTTGTCATAGCAATCCACATATATTCTCATTTCAATATTTTCTTGAACAAGACCATAAAATTGTTTTTTTTTATTTGTTCCGTTCCCGAGAACAATAGACACTTTAAACAAATATTTTAAAAAGCTCGTCTAAAATCGAGACTTATAGAAAATGGCCTTACTCCGTGCTAGACATGAAAATAGACAATAAACTCTACCTAAGACACGCCTAGGCGGTAATAGGCACTCCCTTTATTGTTGACAAGTTGTATTTTCTTGTTTTGAAGTCCAGCACAATGAAATGTTCAATTATTGCTAAAATTTAAAAATAAAATAATTCCAAACAAAAATTCACCATATCTCGACGTCAAAGTACTGATAACTTTCTCCACTCAGAAACAAAGCATTATTGATTTTGGGTATTTATGGATTTAAGAATTATTTTTTTATTGAATACTTGAAAATGTGTATGAAGTTCTTATAAATTTTAAAGGTGTGCGTTTTTTAATTTATTGATCTACGATAATTAAAATTATATGATCATTTTAGGTATATCAACTACATTTTAGAGTATATTGCAAAAATGGTTAGAGGGCGAAATGATAATTGAAAGTAGATAAAAGAAGTTTGTATAATCTTTTTAAATATGAAGGATGTCTCTGATACCATCAAAAAGTTCAAAAATATCTCTACTATTATCTTTTCAGTTTTAAAATGTTAATAATATTATTTTCATTGTGTGACAATCATTCTAAGAAAAAGTTAGGAATTTTTTAATTTTTTTTCCTTTATTTGGAAAATTGACTCCAAATATATGCAGACTTGGAAGGGAGATGCAGAGTCTTCATTAATTATTATATTATAAGTTAGAAGGATGGAAGTTGTCAATGTGGACTTTTCAAATTTAGTTGATAAAGATTTATTGAAGCCGAAATGAAATGAAAAATGAAATACATCAACCTTTAAATTAAAAGAAGAAAGAGACACACGACACAATCAATAATTCAGGAAATATCTAAATCAAGATAAGTATTAGCACAGTACTTTTTCGGATACGCTAAAAATTTATAAAAAGCACTTGTAGTAGATCCGTCTAGTTGACGATCCTTATTTCTTGCTGTCTAGTCTCCCTTTCTTCGCTCGTGAAGAAGCTTGGTTAGTTCTATTTTTCGGACATTCTGTTCATCCTTTTTTTCCTTCAAAAATTTTTTAGAATAAATTTTATAAAAATTAATCTTTTAAAGAAGTATGGTTAATAATAGAAAAAATTATGGATAGACATGTAAAATTATTTTATTGAAATAATATTTGGTGGAAAATAAATTTTAAAGAATCCCTACCGAACATGGACATTATCTCGAGTCTTAAAATGGGTAATTCCTAGTTATAAAATCAATTTTTAGTTTAATTTTAAATTTATTTCAAATTTAAATTCTTTTTCATTTGTGATATACCCTCTACATATTAAAAATCGCAAAAACTCCCCCATGTTTGAAACTTTTTGTGCGAAAAATCCCCATGTTATCAAGATTCGTCAAATTTGTCATTAAAAGCAGTATAAATGCCAAACTTTAAAAAGAATAATTGTAATTTCAATACTAACTTTTTTATTTTTTAAAAAAATGTACCCGAATTTTTTATATGTACCACCTATAATACCAAACTTTTAAAATTTTATTTTTTTCCCCCACCCACTTCATTTTCTTCCCCACCTTCAACCATACCCAATTAAACTAAAATCAAATCCCAGAAAATCCAATTAAATTTAGAACTCTGAGATACTCCTCAAACAACGATGGTGAAGGTCATAAACATACCCTTTTGAGTTGGATAGAAATTAAAGCAAGCTTGAGCGACACCACCTAGAGTCGCGTAGAACTTCTAAGTTGGTGAATTGTTAAGTCTTAGACTGTTATTACAAGCAAGTTTCTTTTGCGCAGCATTTTTTTATCGCTAAGTTTCCGTTATACATTAAACATTTAGTACACGAATTGCAATATGGATTCACAATTACAAATGTTGCAAGGTTCCAAGAAAATAAAACACATTTCACACTTGAGGTTCAGTCAAGCTACATCTAAATTTCACACACACACACACAATAAAAGATCAGAATTTAGGTCACTAGGTGCAGAATATAAAGTTGTTCAATTATTAGACGCCGTTTTCAATTGCCTGTGGATTTTGACCACCAAAACTAAAGTACTAAATTTACCATCCAGTAATTCATGAGGCAAAAGGTTCCCGACCTGGAACAGCAAGCTTCGCACTCCAATAATAGTCCCTCAGAAGTAGGATATGAAGAGCATATTCATCCATGGACAAACCAACAAACATGGTGAAACATCTCGCAATAAGCCATGCATAGACCAAGGAAAACGACCCCACCAAAAGTCAATCCCTATTGTACAATGTAGTCAGACCACTAGGCACTGATATTATCGAAAATGAATAGGCAAAGTTCGAATCTGTATGTTGTGGATTTATAGGATTAATAGCAGTATGATTTTGGTTTTGATGAGTATCCCAGAATTTTAAATTTAATTGGAATTTTTGGATTTTGATTTTGGTTTAATTGGATATGGTTGAAGGTGGGGAAGAAGATGAAGATGAATGAGGTGGAAAATAAAGTTTTAAAGGTTTGGAATTGTCGATGATACATATAAAAAATCTGGGTACAATTTTTAAAAAATAAAAAGTTTGGGTACTAAAATTATAATTATTCTTTTTTAATTTTGACATTTTTATTATTATTTTTAACGACAAACCTAACAGATCTTGACGGTATGATGTTTTTCGCACATAAAGTTTAAAATAGGAGAATTTTTTGCGATTTTCAACAAGTAAGGGATTAATTGCAAATGAAAACCTTTTTTTGAGAGATTTACACTATTAATCCTTAAAATAAATACATGTCTTCTTTTTAAAATTTAAATCTTTAAATGAAATAGAGGAAAATAAATAAAATGAGTGGAACGAAACATGTTCTTTTTTGTATACATTCTCTCTTTAATCTAGGAATGTTAAGTGGGATGATTTGTATGTCAACTCCCATAGGTCAATTTGTCAGCTCACATCTGTTCTTCCTAAAATTGGGAAGCAAAACATCTTTTTTTTTAAAAAAAAAAAATTGAATTTGCAATTAAAAAAAAAGTGCTTACCAGCTCGGCTCATCCTATCTAAGAGGTAAATCAAGTCACACTTTCTTAAGCAAGTTGACTTATGCTTGACTTGTTCCAAAGCTAGCATGGGCTGACTCGCTTGATAAGTCGAGATAAGCGACTCGTTCACCCAACATCCTATTTTAATATTATAAAATTTTTATTAAAAACATCCTTAGTATTTATTTAAGTTATTATGACATTGATTAAGCCTGAACAAATGTCCATAAAGCAAAGGCAAAGGGGCTAAAGGCAAAAATAGAAATGATTATACATGAATGGAGATGGGACCCATTTCCACCTTTGATTGATTAACCTTTTTCTTTCTAATTTCTCAATATTTTTTGACTGGGGATTGGGTCCCACCACTGTCTCTGTAGACTGAATGATAAAAAGAGCACCTCACGTGGACTCTGAAACATAGCCTCTCTGTCCAACCACAATAAAAAGAAACCATTTCAGATAATTGATTTTCAAGAGGACAACAGAAATCTGAAATCTCCATTGTTTTCTTCTTTTTGATACAATTTCAAATCAAGGGTTTTTCTTTAAAAAACATCAAAAAAGAGCCCAACAAAGGGAGTATATGTTTTTCTTTTGCCTTTGTTAATTTTTTCTTTTCTTTTTAAAGCACACCCATATAATTCCTATTCACTATCTTTGTTTCTGAAATATCTGTTAGCCGCTCTCGCTCGCTCTCTCTCTCTCTCTCTCTCCCCGTAACTGTGTGTTAGTATGTTAGATGGCTGAAGCAACTTATAGAAGGCGAAAGTGATTTTAGGGCATCAAATCCAATTAGAGAGTGATTTCAGTTGTTCTACAGGGTCTAGCTGCAGGAGAACTAGAGTGCTTGTTCAACCTAAGAAAAGAGAGCTGATGCATTCAATAGTTCAACTTATTGGTCAGTTGTAGCCTAGCTCGCTTCGCTGTTCAAGCTCCCCATTCTTGAACCAACCTATCTCTTAAAAGAACCCTTTTTCATAATAATAGACTTATACTAGTCCTTCCATCACACAAGTTACAACTAATTGAATCAAACCCTTTTTCTTTCTTTATTGTAGAGAGAGAAAATGTTCACATAGAATCAAAGAGGCTGAGGAAAGTTGTTAGTGGTGGTATTTTCTTGGTTTTATCTCAAGAAATCATGGAAGGATTAGGTGATGATCATCTTCAACATAACCGTCGCCCCAACTTTCCATTCCAATTGCTCGAAAAGAAGGAAGACGAAACCGGCTGTTCCACCAGTTCCGCCTACTCTTCCTTAGCCATTTCTACGGATGCTTCGAACCTTAGCATCATCACTCGATCAACTGCTGCCTCCTCCAGCCTAGACACCGCGGAGCCATCCAAGAAGGCACCGGCCAAGCGGACGTCGACAAAAGATCGCCACACAAAAGTCGATGGACGTGGGCGGCGCATCCGCATGCCCGCTCTTTGCGCTGCTAGGGTTTTCCAGCTTACACGCGAGTTAGGTCACAAGACTGATGGGGAAACCATCGAATGGCTGCTCCAACAAGCCGAGCCGGCAGTTATTGCATCCACAGGCACCGGTAAAATTAACCATCTCATCTAAACATTTAAGATATTAGAACTATTTCATTAATTCATTAAATTCTTGTCTTCAATATGCTCTAGAAATCTCTTTTATCGGAAGTGCACAATTTTTCAAGAATGGGTGGCATTTTAATTCGCTTAATCTTGTCTTCAACAGGTACAATCCCCGCGAATTTCACTTCGCTGAATATAAGCTTACGTAGCTCGGGTTCTAGTATGTCAGTACCATCTCAATTACGATCTTCCTATTTCAATCCGAATTTCTCGATGCAACAACGCCGTGGTCTTTTTCCGGGCTTATTATCGGAGAATTCCTCGACAACTTTGTTGAATTTTCAGGCCGGAAATTTAAACCCTAGTTTGATCCAAGCTAAGCAAGAAATAAACCAACATTCATTAGACTTAACGGAGGCTGATGATAGTTTAGGGCGGAAGCGGAGGGCGGAGCAAGAGATGCAGCCCCCGCATCACAACCAAATGGGAACTTATTTACTGCAGTCAACTACCGGGTCGATGCCGGCGAGTCATACCTCAGTTCCGGCCAATTTTTGGATGATTCCAAATTCCAGTAACCAAGTTATGGGAGGTGATCCAATATATAATAGTGCTGCAGCTTTATATAGAGGTAATATGTCTAGTGGGTTGCATTTCATGAATTTTCCGACTGCGGTGGCGCTATTGCCTAATCAACAGTTGAGCACCGGCGGATTAGGGGAGGGGCAATTGGGGTTAAGGGGGCTAAACCCGTATCGGTCTGGTGGCGAAATATCCGAATCTCAGGTGAGTGGTTCCCACGGAGGAGGCGATGATCGGCACGAGACTACGAACCACCATTCATGAATGATTATCACTGAGTTTTTACTTCGCTTTGACTTTAATATTTTCCATAAATTTTTTGTGTGATTAATGTGGAGGATTTAGGGTTTGGAGAAATTGAGGTAATATATTTTTAAGATTGAGTATTAGATGGTTTGTTCTTTTTATCCTTTACACAATGCCATCTTGTTATGCACTATTATTTTTTTTTTATTAAGGGGTACATGTAATTTATGATTTGTTTCCATGATATTGCTATAAATATGGATTTTTATTTATTTATTTTTGAATTTCCATCTCTCGATGACGCACACATGATACTCTGTTTAATTTGAGTCCTCAAGGACTAAGAAGCGAGCTCCTAAATTTTGGAAGCGAGATATTCATTTTAGCCAGTATAGATTTGGTTGTCAACACATTCGAGGGAATCATTGATGAACTTCAATCATACAAGAATTGATTATTGGGTATTATCTCTAAGAAGCTTATTTAATGAAATATTTGGAAAACCTACGGCATACACACGAAATAGAGGTGAATAAGCTTAGTTTTTGCTATGTCACCTACAACAATGTTAAGTGCTAGATTCCTTAAATTTGTTCATTTGGAGTTTGAGTTATGCCCTTTTCTCGAAAGCAATTGGGATTATAGGTTTTAAAAATCTTTTGGGGGAATATGGGCCGGGTAAATGGGCTATGTGGGCCCCAAAATAATAGCTCCAGGAGTTGACTAGGATGTTAGGCCTACAGACCTCTATGCTTGTAATTGCCTTAACATCTGTACCATTTTTCTCTGACAATTCCTCTCTCCATTGTTGTTTATTATAAGGGCACTGCAATTTGCTGGCTCCATGAAGAGCGTTGGTAGGTTTCATCGACCCTACTGGGCCTGACCCCACAAATTCATTTATCTGGATTGTTCAAAATGGCCCACTCTCAATGGGCTCAATGAATAAATAATGTCACATATACTTTAACAGAGGTCACATGTGTATACAACACAGTCCCTACCGATAACATAATGTTTACTCGATGTGACATAGATCTTCACTAGAAGTCACAGTATTGTAACAAAGGTCACATCCATATACAAAATAATCAGAAAAAAATAACGAGATATAACATAGTTACGTGCAAAATATCACATGAAGAGGTCAACTCGTATTAGAGGGAAAATAAGAGGCCACATGCAAAGTATTATGACATAAAATGCATAAAAATGTCGCAAATACTACAAGAAACACAACTACCTATAACTAAAAATCGAAAAATTCATAAATTGGTAGAAAAAGGTTCACCATTGTGAGCGTGAAAATTACTATATTTTATGGGGAAGATTTTAATAGATTGAATATATTTGAGGGAAGATTTTGACAATTTTTTTTGGTGAAGATAGACTAATTTTCGATTGATTTGTTTCCTTAATTGGAGGAGATAAATACTCTTGATATTTTTCATATGAGTAATACTATTCATAGTAAAAATTACTGATAGTTGTCTTATGTGATATACACATGGTAGTTTATTATTTGATACATTAATGTGGCAATTTTTCATTATCTTATCTATAAAATAACAAACTGTTATGTATATTTTACGTAAGACGATTACTGATAGTTTTCACTATGAATAACATTATTCCTTTCATATAGATATCTGATATGTGAATAATTAATTGAGTTACCTGATTTGTGAAAAGAAAAATTTAAAAAGATGATTTGCTCTGTTTTTCGAATAAATATTTCTGAATAAGAAAAATGGTGAGAGTATGAACTATGAAGTGTTTATCTTCCAAATTGTGTTTGGCTAAGCTTTATTTATTTATTTAATTTTGTCTTATTCGAGGTAAGGCTACGTTTGTCATACTAGAATAGGTCATATTAAAAATTTAATTCAAAAATATAGTGAATAATAATAAATAGATAGTATTATAATATATTTAAGTAAATATTATTCTTTAATTTTTCATTTAAAAGATACTTAATTACTATATCAACCATATAACATAATGCGGAAGTTGAAAGTGAGTTTATGTCGAATAAGAAAAAAATATGGCAAATGACGTTTTTGAAATTGTTTTTATTTGATATACCATAATATATGTCATTTACATAATAATATTCATTATAATATTATACTGAATTTCTTATATGGTCTAATTCGGATCAGCGTGAATTTGACACTTCATGCATCCCTTAACAAATTTATTAAAATCTTAATCCGTCGTATCTTTTTAGAATGATCTTCTTAGCGAGCATCTAGTTGTTGACATGGCCTCCGCATACGATGGAGCACCGTGCCTCCAAAAGTATAATTGTTAAAATTTCAATATAATCTATGTCGAGATTGAGTGATCTATAATCTATCATCACTAGCATTATGAGTTCTATTTTTAATATAATCTATGTAGACATTTTTAATATAATCCTTATTTATTATCATCATACCATTCTCACTTTCACTTTGTTTAATTTTTTTTTTTTTTTGTGAGTTCTATTTTATAGCATAATTATTTTTGAAAGTAGTTGGCATTCGCTTCACCAATTCTAAAGTATTGGTCGTTACTCAAATAACATTTACGTGTATATTTTGGTATCAATTAGATAGATATCAAAAAATGAGACGAGTGATGAAATTTATTGAATTGTCTAGCCATGTCTACTCTAGCATGCAGGACATTCACTAACTTTAATAAGTGGATATCCAAAGCAACTGACGAAATTACAGCGAGAGCAGTTGTCCCCATGGTAATTTGAGACTCAAATGATATTAAAATGAGGTCATTATCATTTTCAAAGTATAAAAACTGGTTAAAACTATTTATATTCTCCCAGTAAAAACTATTTATGTTCTCTTTTATTATCGTATTTCAAAATTTTTATATTTTTATTTATGCTTGCATTACACTAAATTTCTAGCTCCGCCCTAGTCCAAGGCTAAGTTTGAGAAGGCTTTCAAACAGCAGTGTTAGTTGTCATCGTCATCTCATTTTCTTCGCTTCATCAGACCCCAATTCTTCCACCCCCATCAACTCAATTTCCTCCTAACAAGAACCTTTAAAAAACTGAGGATAAATAATTAAACAAAAGTAAATTCTCTTCAAAACTAACAATAACGATGACGATGATGATGATGATGGCAATGATGGAGGCTCTCCCACCTATCAATGGATAGGATAGGTGGATTAGAGGTTAGGCATTGAAGTTGGGTGGCTGTGTTGATTGGGAAAGGTGATTATTTTTGTCAATTGATAGATTTTTGGATGAAAATCGTCAGAAGTCCTTTCGTAGCACGTTTATTAAATGTGTGGACCTTTGCTACAATTTTTTAAAAGATTTGGGACTTTTGATACAAATTACCTTCTTTTAATTAATAAAAGATTGGAAAACCATTTTACATTTCTCAAAATTATGGTCCAACATTAACTTTTTGACAACCAAGAATATTTTGGAAGGAAACTCTCCATAGGTCCTTTCGTCGCACAGGATTGAAAGTTTTTGGACCAACTCTGGTACAAATTAAATGTTTAGATAAAACTTGCAAAAATTGAAAGATTTAATAATGCAACTATAAGAGCATTTCCAATGATAGTGTAAAATTGTGTGTAAAATCATATATTCAAAATCACTTTTGTATCCACATAAGGTGCCACTATTTACATCCACGATTATTATATATTCACCTCTCTATATATCTAATCCTATTAAAATATTAAAATTTTAAAAAATTACTATTTTCATCTACGTCAAATTTTAATATAGTTCTTTTAAAATTCGTTCATTTAAACATTATAGATCCACACAAATTCGTTCTTTATTTTTCACTATCATTGGAAATGCTTTAAGTATCCTTTTTCAATCTCCTCTCCTAAAAAGAATGAAATACCTAAGTAGGACTCATCCAGTACAAAGATGTTTTTGATAAAAAAAAAAAATATATCCACCCTTAAAAGATGTAAAAAACTATACCACCAAAAATGCGAGAAATACTTCAATAGGATGCTCTTACATGCAACTGTGGTAGAGTAGTCCATTCAGATCACACGAATCCCGAACTACTCAATCCATTACATTTCGTACTTTTAGCGAATAATAATAATAATAATAAGTGGGCGCAGGAACGGATTGGGACCGGGCTGTAGCCCCGTCTAGGTCCAGCCCAAATCCAAGTTTTTTTTGGTACAAGCCCACTTAATACATTTAGCCCATTCCAACTAAACCCATTTTTTAAAAAACTCAATTGCTAGACATAATACATTGAATTAAAAGTCCAATCCAATTTATTTTATAACCCAACTCAAATATCATTATATCAAATTCCGAACCTATCCTTGGAATCGTCATTTCTTCAAAAATTAACCCTAAAATGGAATTGAAATTGTAATTTCCACGTACCTCAAATCTTCTCTCATCAACTCTCTACAAAGCCCGAAGGTTTGTCTGCAAGTTAGTATTTTTTCTGCTGGTTTAGTAAATTATATTTGGTATTTTCTCTCGTCGAATCCGTCCTTGATTTTTTCTTGCTGGTTTTTTCTTAAGT
This sequence comes from Fraxinus quadrangulata, assembly GCA_903798255.1. Lineage (NCBI taxonomy): Eukaryota > Viridiplantae > Streptophyta > Magnoliopsida > Lamiales > Oleaceae > Fraxinus > Fraxinus quadrangulata. The sequence goes on from CAIGRB010175320.1 coordinate 11,242, forward strand.
TTTGAGTTTTCAAATGGTTGGCATTTTCTACCATGAAAGGGCTGAATTTTGTTCAAATGGTGAGTGGTCAATAACTCTTTAAATAAAAAAATTATATCTTTTGAGGACGTCTCCAGTTGAAATATTGTTATGGGTTTTCATGTATGCTTTTAAATATTTTTTTCAGGTATTGTCATTAAAAATGTAAACATGTTGAATATAAGACGAGTTGAGTGAATCCTAGCATAATTCTATATCATGTGTCATGACTAATTGCATCAAGATTTTACCTTTAGACTTTAGTTCTTGCATTTCACATTTAGTCATGAGTGAATTTACGGGACACATCTAAAATGAGGCTCTTTTGTGTATGTCGTTCAGCCCCCCCTACAAAAAAATCCTGGATCCGTTCCTGGGTGAACGGATCTACTCGACATATCAGGTATTGTGGCTTGAGTAATTCAAAGTTTAAAGTAACATAATTTGATTGAATAGTCTTATCATATGTGCATATATGACCGTCATACTGATATATTTCTCCAAGAATAATGTTACATGCACTCAATGACATTAAATAATAATATTAATAAACATATGAATCTACTTATTTAGTTGATCTTATGATTTCCTTACATTATTTATCGCATCCATGATGGGCATGGTTTGGGTCGGATTAGTTTTGAGCTCAACTCAAAATCGAAACCAACTTGGTTAATTTGAATAAATTTCAACCCAAACCGA
>CAIGRB010175320.1:12220-26268 GCA_903798255.1 Fraxinus quadrangulata
TAAACAAATTATTTGAGAAAAAATTATATTCATGTTTTTATTATTTTATATTTTTAAGTTTAAAGTATGAATTTTAAATTAAAAAAATTTATTAGTAGATTGGATCGATTAATTAACGGATTGGTTGCTTAAACTACAACTAACCCAACCTAACCAGATTTTTTAATGGTTAAAATTAATCGAAACAAATCGATTTTTTGATTCAAATCGATCCAAACTGATTTGGTTTGATTTGATCAATTTGATCGATTTTTCGATTTTTTTAGCCCATCCACAATGATATCTACATGGTAATGATCCCATGTGGAATGTATATACAACATTATTTTTGTCCAAAATGCATCGACATCTTTTAAAGAAGAATCTTCTAAAAAGATTCACTTTTTTTTAAGGATAAGCCTAATCTAAAAGAATCTTTCAAAAAGAAACCTTTAAAAATTATTCACCACGCACCCACCCACCCAACCCTCTCTCGACGTCTTTCTATGCACACAACTACACACTCATTGAACTCCCTCTCTTCCTGCGGGAACTGAAACTCTCTATTATACGTTTCCTTTTATTGAATTCTACGAAAAAACTAACCAGCCTTTTTGTCATTTTAAAGATGGAGGGATCTGAGGCAGGAAGCTTCCTTAAAGTCCTATTCAAAAACATCGACGTTCTTGCTGGGTATTTTTTCATCTCTCTCCCTCTTTCCTTAAATTTTTTTTGTTCATAGAATTTATGTTCTATGAGGATTTTAATGAGAAAATCTTTCCTTAGTTTGTTGTACAAGTGCTTTTATAAGGTATTAATTATTTTGATGCGTTAAAAACATTGTTAGTCACTCAACTTGTAAAACTCGACCCCTCTAACACAACATTTTTTGTCCTGCTATTATATAAAAATAGTGCACCAACGGATTCTTTGTCTGTGCTGTAAGTACACTTCAATTAAGGTGGTGTGTCCGATACTCCTCGAATACTCTACCGTAATCATTAAATTGGGTGACTAACCGTAGTTTTTAACCCGATATTGTAAATATGGGTTTCACTGAATTGGGTTTTATGTCTTTGATATTGCAGGCCCGTGGTTAGTCTTGTTTATCCTTTGTAAGTGGGTTTTTGCTTTCATAAATCATGATTAAGTTTAATTACAATTTAAGTGCTCAAGCTAATATATGGTTTTGGCCTTTTGAATTCATTGGCAGATATGCGTCAATTCAGGCAATTGAGACAAAGTCTCGAGCGGACGATCAACAATGGCTTACTTATTGGATTCTCTACTCTATGATTACAATTTTCGAGCTTACATTCGCTAAACTAATCGAGTGGTATATTTTGTTTCATCCGTAGTTTAATTCTCGCAGCTTCTCTCTCGATTTTCTTTCTAGTAATGTTTTCAATATCTACTCGTATATACTATATCATTGGTTAGGATTACTCGATTGAGTTCAAAATTCTAATTTCTCAATGCATGTTAGGATCCCTTTTTGGTCATATGCAAAGCTGATTTTCACGTGCTGGTTGGTCATACCGTACTTCAGTGGTGCATCGCACGTGTATGAACACTACATTAGGCCTTACCTTGTTACGCAACAAAAAACTCTTAATATTCCAAATGTTTCATGGAAAAACGTTGTGTCTAGTAAGCCAGACGACATTCTAAGTGCAGCGGAGAAGTACATCGAAGAAAATGGATCCGAAGCATTTGAGAGGATACTTCACAGGGTATGTTAAAATCTGTTTATTTTGAAAATCGCGTATTTTTGGTTTGTGAAATTATACGAGGCTCATTTGGTTTGTTTTTCAATGTAGGTTAATAGGGATGCTACTTCTTCGAGTAGTCACGACCATGCATTTTATGATGACGACTATAGGTACTGAGCTTTGTTAATTGTAGTGTTTTTCTTGCTGCTGAGCACTTTGGTTCCTGTCAAAAACATGGTAAAGAGGATCCCATGACTTGATGTTTCCCTTTAATGTTATTGTGGTGTAATGGATGATGCATTTCTTATTGTCAAAAGTTTTTTCTCCCGCTAAAAAACTCTTACTAAAAATTTCTGTCTTAAGCTTGATTTATACTTGAAATCTTCATAAATTGAATTGAAGAATCTTGAATAGTTTTGATGGACAATGACGTCTCACATTTTTCTTTTGTTAGCATCCTCTTTTTGAAATAATTTGTTTAACTTTTATAAAATGACTTTAATAAAGTTGATGAAAATGGAATTTCCTTTATTAAAGTTTTCTTTATTAAACTTTTATTATTATTTGTCTTGCTTGATGGTAATGTCGGTAGGAACAACTTTTGAGGTGGAAGACATAATTGAAATAAAGTATTTCTTAAAGCACGAACCATATATTGTCTGTATTCGTCCAAATAGTTGGATCCATATAATCACTTTGAATTCTTTTAAGTATTTTCTTGAGCAATAAGTTCATCAATGTCTATCTCAAAGCAATCATCTTCATTACTTTGAGCGTAGTCAGTTTCTAAACTTGATCTTGTTTGAAAAGAACTTGATTTAGATTTTGATTTCTTTGAAGTTAATTCTGTCAAAGAAGCAATTTTTTTGAAATAATTGCTAATTCCTATGGTATCTTGCATTGAGAAAACATAGTTAATAATCTTGATTTTTTTGTAAGAAAATCAACTTGCTTTTCTTTTTCTTTCTTTGAAACTTCCGGAGTGCCCATATTTTTCTGCTTTTGAAACCATGAACAAACAACTTTTGGACAACAATTAGTCTCATGAAATTTAAACCGTAATTTGATTTTGAGTCACTGAATTATATGTTTAGTATTGAATTTGAATTTGGATTTTAAACAAGATTGAAGCCCCAGTAGAAAATCCATGAAAGTTTTGAAGTTATAGGCGAAATGGAACAAAACATTTTCTTAAGGTTTAAAAACGTTTTGGTCTCTTTTTTGAAGAGTTCGAATCCTTGACAAGTAAGATTAGACAACATTGTTTCGTCAATTCCAAAATATTCGAACCAAGTTTGAAACTATTTTGAAAAACTTAAAGGGCATGTTTGGTTGAAAAGAATAAACTAGGAGTGTGTCACTGGTCTAAAGTAAAAAAAAAAAAAAAAAAATGATACCAAACATCTTGATAATTAAAATAATTGAAACGAGATTCGATTGTTTCATCCTTGGAGAAACATAATTTTTCTTATCCAATGGGTTTTGTCTCCAGCCTTCATAACACAATATCCTTTGAATACTTATTTTTGAAAAACCAAATTGTTTGGGGTTACGAGGGTTTACATTATGAGTTATGATAGTCGATCAAGATTTGATAAAAATGACTTCATAAAAAGCTTTTGATTTTTTGATATTTCAAGGCATGAAGTAAAATTGAAAAGGAAAAATATCTTGAAGACATTCATTTAAAAATAAATACCTAGGTACCCATGAGGTTTCCATTTCAAGAATGGGTAAACGAATTGGTTTGGTAAAATAATTAAAAGTTTTTGAAGGATTAATGTCAGGTAATTTTCCTGAACCAGATTGAACGACTTTTTTGAAATTTGAAGGTGAAGTTTCTGGTATATTGAAAATATCTTTGTTTTGAAAATTTTGAGGTTCTTCAAAGGTTGAGAGAGAGAGAGAGAGAGAGAGAGAGAGAGTTTTTGAAGCTCATATAGTTTTTGGAAAAGCAGAGGATGAACTTTTTTCTCCTCTTTTTGAACCTTGAATATAAACTTCAATTAAAAGTAAATGAATTGAAGTTTTCTTCTTATTCTTCCTAAAAGAAGAATCTATTTTGATAATATCTCTTTCTTGCTCACAATTTTGATATTCTCACAACCATCTCAAGAAAATTTATTGAGACTCTTGTAAGGAAGTCTGGAAGAACACTAGATTTTCCTTGTATATATACCATTTTGAAATAAAACAAGACAAAATAGCTTGTCATTTTGCAAAAATTTGTTTTGAAACAAAATTTTTAACGTCTTTTGAAATTTTACAAAACAAGATTTGTTTTGTAAAATGTTTTTTGAAACTTTACAATCTATTTTTAAAACAAATTTTTTATTGATTAAATTATCTTGAAATTTTGTCGATAGTTATTTTGAAATACATAAAACTATTGACAAAATTTCTTTTTTAATAGTGGAAAAGTTTCTTTTGGGTCCAGTGTACATACCTGAGTGAGACCTAACCAACTTTTCTTTATGAGACTCTTTTGAAATATGCTTTAAAACCTTACCAAAACCTATGTTTGACGCATCAATTTCAATAATAATGGAAAATGCTATATGGTCAATAATTGATAAGCATGGAATGCTTTTGACAACTGTTTTTATTTTTTTGGACAATTAAAGTATGCTTTGGGGTCCATTAGAGGTGGCAATGGCCGACTCATGCTCATTTATAACAAGCCGAGCTTTTACTCAGCTCGTTAATTGAGCTCGTAGGTCGAGTCAAGCTTTGGCTCGCGAACTCCTCTCTCTCTCTCTCTCTCTGTAAGATGAACCTTTTTTAATTTTTTTAAAAAGATAAACCCTCATTTTTTATCTGTGTTTGGGAACGATTACTTCAATTTCGAGTATGAAGAGTTAAAAATTGTACACGAACAATTTGTTACGTGTACAATTTTTTTTTAAAAAAAAATTAAAAGGTATTATAAATTTTTTTTATTAATATGGTTAAATTAAATATTACTTAATTGACGACATACAATTTCGACATATTTATCTTGCAGTCGAAAATGACCATCTTGCTAGTCCTTCACGTACATTAATAATTCCAAAATATCTTCTTTCAGTCAGCTTATGACCTCGGACTGAACCCTCTTACTTATATTAAAAGCAGACTCCGAAACTACAGTACTAATCGAAGGTATTAGTAGGTATTTTGCCATCGCATAAACCACCGGTCATCGTCGTTTGTATTTTCGCCAAAATTCAATTATTTTTTCTGAAATTTTCTTAATTATTTTGTTATTAGGCTTATTATAATTAAAGTAATTAATTAATTTAGCAGAAAATCCATTTGGACTTGCGTCCGATGTTTGATTACATGCGGTAGACAAACTACTACTAGAGGAACCACATGCATTTGCATCATATCTATATGAGTTAATGTTTTTGAATAAAGTTAATACTTCAACGTTGTCTTCTGATATATCAATAGGAGGAGTAGGTGAAGAGGGTACCCGATTAATATTTGTACATATTCGTTCTGCATATAATTCATACATTTTATATAAAGTTTGTTCTAAATTTCTATAAGTGATAGGTATATTAAAAGTAAAAACTCTTGAAATCTGATCAATTATAAATTTAGAGCCCGATAAATATATCGGGGGTTCATGATGCATGCTAACGGAAATAACATAGCCAAGTCTTCCCAATATTTTCTAAACTTTACTTCCATAGAATATATAATTACACTAAAATTGGGATCATTTTTATATTTATGAAAAACCCTAACAATTATATAAAGACATTCAATTATCATACAACTAGTAAGATAGTAAACTCCAGACAAAGTAATTATAGAATCATAAAAACTTGTCAAAACTTTTTTAATTTTGAAAGCTAAAATCCAATCAGGTTCAATCAAAATAATATCATCATCGTTTCTAATATACCTATTGTTATAAAATTCATTTATTAAATGTTCAAAACTTTCGCATGATTTTAACAATAAGTAAGTGGAGTTCCATCTAAACCCACGTTATTAATAAATGTCTTCGTATTCGTCACCCCAAATTCGACTTTGGTTCCTGTCAAAAACATGGAAAAGAGGATCCCATGACTTGATGTTTCCCTTTAATGTTATCGTGGTGTAATGGATGATGCATTTCTTATTGTCAATAGTTTTTTCTCCCGCTAAAAAACTCCTACTAAAATTTTTTATCTTGAGCTTGATTTATACTTGAAATCTTCATAAATTGAATTGAAGAATCTTGAATAGTCTTGATGGACAATGACGTCTCCCATTTGTCTTTTGTCAGCATCCTCTTTTTGAAATAATGTGTTTTAACTTTTATAAAGCGACTTTAATAAAGTTGATTAAAATGGAATCTCCTTTATTAAAGTTTTCTTTATTAAACTTTTATTATTATTTGTCTTGCTTGATGGTAATATCGGTAGGAACAACTTTTGAGGTGGAAGACATAATTGAAATAAAGTATTTCTTAAAGCATGAACCATATATTGTCTGTATTCGTCCAAATAGTTGGATCCATGTAATCATTTTGAATTCTTTTAAGTATTTTCTTGAGCAATAAGTTCATCAATGTCTATCTCAAAGCAATCATCTTCATTACTTTGAGCATAGTCAGTTTCTAAACTTGATCTTGTTTGAAAAGAGCTTGATTTAGATTTAGATTTCTTTGAAGTTAATTCTGTCAAAGAAGCAATTTTTTTGAAATAATTTCTATTCCTATGGTATCTTGCATTGAGAAAACATAGCTAATAATTTTGATTTTTTGTAAGAAAATCAACTTGCTTTTCTTTTTCTTTATTTGAAAGTTTCGGAGTATCCATATTTTTCTGCTTTTGAATCCATGAACAAACAGCTTTTGGGCAATAATTAGTCTCATGAAATTTAGACCATTATTTGATTTGGAGTCTCCGAATTATATGTTTAGTATTGAATTTGAAATTTGGATTTTAAACAAAATTGAGTAGAAAATCCATGAAATTTTGAAGTTATAGGCCAATTGGAACAAAACATTTTCTTATGGTTTAAAAACCTTTTGACCTAATTTTTGAAGAGTTCGAATCCTTGACAAGTAAGATTGGGCAACATCGTTTCGTCAATTCCAAAATATTCGAACCAAGTTTAAAACTATTTTGGAAAACTTAAAGGTCATGCTTGGTTGAAAAGAATAAACTAGGAGTGTCACTAGTCTAAAGTAAAAAAAAAAAATGATACCAAACATCCTGATAATTAAAATAATTGAAACAAGATTCAAATGTTTCATCCTTGGAGAAACGTAATTTTTCTCATCCAATGGGTTTCGTCTTCAATCTTCATAAGACAATATATTTTGAATACTTATTTTTGAAAAACCAATTGTTTGGGGTTATGAGGGTTTACATTATGAGTTATGATAGTCGATCCAGATTTGATAAGAATGACTTCATAAAAAGCTTTTGATTTTTTGATATTTCAAGGCATGAAGTAAAATTGAAAAGGAAAAATATCTTAAAGGCATTCATTTAATACCTATTTACCCATGAGGTTTCCATTTCAAGAATGGGTAAACGAATTGGTTTGGTAAAATAATTAAAAGTTTTTGAAGGATTAATGTCAGGTAATTTTCCTGAACTAGGTTGAACGACTTTTTTTGAAATTTGAAAGTGATGTTTCTGGTATATTGAAAATATCTTTGTTTTGAAAATTTTGAGGTTTTTGAAAGGTTGAAAGAGAGAGTTTTTAAAGCTCATATAGTTTTTTGAAAAGCAGAGGATGAACTTTGTTCTCCTCTTTTTGAATCTTGAATATAAACTTCAATTGAAAGTAAATGAATTGAAGTTTTCTTCTTATTCTTCCTAAAAGAAGATTCTATTTTGATAATATCTCTTTCTTGCTCACAATTTTGATATTCTCACAACCTTTTCAAGAAAATTTATTGAGACTCTTGTAAGGAAGTCTGCAAGAACACTAGATTTTCCTTGTATATATACCATTTTGAAATAAAACATGACAAAATAGCTTGTCATTTTGCAAAAAATTGTTTTGAAACAAGATTTTTAACATCTTTTGAAGCTTTAAAAAACAAGATTTGTTTTGTAAAATGTTTTTTTGAAATTTTACAATCTATTTTTAAAACAAATTCTTTACTGATTAAATTATCTTGAAATTTTGAAATACATAAAACTATTGACAAAATTTCATTTTTAATAGTAGAATAGTTCTTTTGGGGTCCAGTGTACACACCTGAGTGAGACCTAACCAACTTTTCTTTATGAGACTCTTTTGAAATATGCTTTAAAACCCTACCAAAACCTAAGTTTGACGCATCGATTTCAATAATAATGGAAAAGGCTAAATGGTCAATAATTGATAAGCATGTGACGCTTTTGACAGCTGTTTTTATTTTTTGGACAATTAAAGTATGCTCTGGGGCCCATGTAGATGTGGCAATGGCCAGCTCGTGCTCATTTATAACGAGCCAAGCTTTTACTCGGCTCGTTAATCGAGCTCGTGGGTCGAGCCAAGATTTGGCTCGCGAGCTTGTCTTTTTGTTTTTTTTTAAGATGAACCTTTTTTTTTTAATTTTTTTGAAGATAAACCCTCATTTTTTATTTGAGTTTGGGACCGATTACTTCAATTTCGAGTAGGTAGAGATAAAATTGTACGCGAACAATTTGTTATGTGTACAATTTTTTTAAAATTAAAAAGGTATTATAAAATAACAAATTTTGATTAATATGGTTAAATTAAATATTACTTACTTGACGACATGCAATTTCGACATATTTATCTTGCAGCGAAAATGACCGTCTTGCTAATCATTCACGCACATTAATGATTCCAAAATATCTTCATTCAGTCAGCTCATGATCTCGGACAGAACCCTCTTACCTATATTAAAAGCAAATTATGAAACTACAGTGCTAACCGGAGGTATTAGTAGGTATTTTGCCATCGCATAAACCAACGGTCATCGTCGTTCGTATTTTCGTCAAAATTCAATTATTTTTTCTGAAATTTTCTTAATTATTTTGTTACTAGGCTTATTATAATTAAAGTAATCAATTAATTCAACAGAAAATCCATTTGGACTTGCGTCTATGTTTGATTACATGCGGTAGACAAATTACTATTAGAGGAACCACATGCATTTGCATCATATCTATATGAGTTAATGCTTTCGAATAAATTTAATACTTCAACGTCGTCTTCTGATATATCAATGGGAGGAATAGGTGCAGAGGGTACCCGATTAATATTTGTACACATTCGTTTTACATATAATTCATATATTTCACATAAAATTTGTTCTAAATTTCTATAAGTGATAGGTGTATTAAAAGTTAAAACTTTTGAAATCTGATCAATTATAAATTTAGAGCCCGATAAATATATCGAGAGTTCATGATGTATGCTAACGAAAATAACATAGGTAAGTCTTCCCAATATTTTCCATGAAATATATAATTGCACTAAAATCGGATCATTTTTATATTTATGAAAAAATTCTAACAATTATATAAAGACATTCAAGTATCATATAACTAGTAAGATAGTAAACTCCAGACAAAGTAATTATAGAATCATAAAAACTTGTCAAAAATTTTTAATTTAAAAAGCTAAAATCCAATCGGATTCAATCAAAACAATATCATCATCGTTTCTAATATAGCTATTGTTATAAAATTCATTTATTAAATGTTCAAAACATTCGCATGATTTTAACAATAAGTGAAGTTCCATCTAAACCCACGTTACTAATAAATGTTTTCGTATTCATCATCCCAAATTCGGTACAAAAGTTCTCAAATACTTGTTTTATATTAGGTAAAATCATGATATATATTAGTGCATCCATAATTCTTTTAGTTTCATTCTTAAGCCATGTTTGTTTCGGATTAAAATCAAATTTTAATCAAAATTAAAATCAAACAATTAATATTACCCACATCTTTCATAGGTCCCACACATTTTCAACCACACATTTCAAAAACTTCTATCACAATCTACTAAAAATTTAATTTTAATTCCCACCAAACACCCACTTAATATGTTTCAAACCGTCTTACACTATTAAATTAAAAATATGGCACACACATCGAATATGAAATAAATAACCACTGACTTTGGGTTACAGTGCTCTACACAATTTATCGATAACTACCTTATTAACACTAACGTTGTCGAATGTAAATGGGAGAATTTTACTCTAGCAACGATATTTTCTAATAATGTTCATAATAGCGTTATATATGTTGTTAGCGTTGCAAGAGAACTCAATAATTTTAAAACCAATAATTTTTTTTATGAATACACCAAAATAGGTCTATGTAGTATGCAGTTGCAGCTATATAACATATTTTATCAACTCATTTCCATATATCCGAAGTTAAATATATAACACCTCCATATTTTTTTAAATCAACAATCAATAATTTCTTTGTATGAAGGAAATATTCAATTGTATCTGAACGAAGAGTGTTTCGACTTACCCCAACGTACCTCGATTGAAGATATTCTTTCACGTACGAGACGAAATGTTGGTTGTCCGCTATTGCTATAGGCAACAACGAACTTCACAATTCTCATTCGAGCTTTCTCCTTCGAATACATCCATGTAGAAAGTAGCTTAGTAGTAGAGCCGGTGTCTGGACTACCAAATTGTAGTTGCGTTTGACTGACAAGAATAAACCCGTGTTTGGCCGCACATGCTTTGTAGTAACATTGAGGTGAGTGGTTCCAATGCTTTTTTGCCATGCCAATGGTTGTTGACAGTATTTACATACTACTTTAAATTCTGCAGCTCCATCGACCATACGACCTGTTTGAATCAATTTAAAATGATCTCAACATTTTGCCCCTTTTTCCCCATTTGACTTCCCTCTTGCTTCGGGAATATCTAATTCATGTTCATCCTCACATTCCGCTCGAAAACATCAGCATCATCCAAATCAATTGGATTACTACTTCCATGAGTATCGAAATCTGGAATATTTTCGAGAATAGGAACTTCTTTTAGACCAACGAATTCATTCTGAAATTGACTTTGCGGCATGATAGGTGATTCGTCTCCGATACCAAACAAGCCTTTAACAAATGAGCATGGATCCATTTGTGAATTGATATAAAATTTATAGTAAGTAAAAAATCAAGAATTGAAAGAAAGTTGACGTGTAAAATTGTAATAGAAAATTTGTAGTGTGATAATTGATATTGAATAATTGAAATTGAATGTAGAAGTAGAATTGAGAAATGAATGTAGACTATGTAGTAATCTAGAAGATAGATTGTAAAATCAAGATTATAATGTAAAATGTAGAAGAGATTAGAGAGTAGAGAGTGAGAATTGTGTGAAAAAATAGGAATGGGATGAGTATTTATAGGAAAAAAAAAGGGAAAAAAATTAAATTCAGTAACCATTTTGATCATTGAAAGAAAATGGCGAGCCACGATTATGAGCCTACGAGCCAGGCTCGTTGGCTCGCACATGAGCCGCTCATGTGGGGGGGCTCGGCTCGGGTTCGGGCTTGTCATTTGAAAAGTCCGAGCCGCCCACGATCCGTCTTTTAACAAGCCGAGCCGACAAGTCGCTCCACCCATTTCCCACCTCTAGGTCCATGATGATGAATGTTTTTATAGTATTTTGAAAAGTGGAGCACAAAGTAGCCTGATATTTTTGATAAAATCTGCAACATAATTATACGGCTTAAAAAGCGCTTCATACTTATTTTATCAAGAATCTCATCTATAAATTTATCAGTGAATTCTAGAATTCTTTGAATTGGTGGAAGTGTTTCTAGATGTATATAATGATCTTAGAACCTTATACGTGTTTGACAAAGAACAATTTTCTTAATTGAGATAACTAAATCATTATTTTTTATGATATAAATGAATGTATTAAGATATTTAAAATGTTGTTCTAAACTTTTTGAAAAAATTAGAACATCATCAATATACATAATAATAAAATTTGAATAACGATTGAAAATATGATTCATTATTTTTTGAAATTTTGAGGGAGCATTTTTTAGACCTAATGGCATAACATTCCACTCGTATTGTCCAAAATGGACATTGAAACCGATTTTGTAGCCATCTTCTTTAATTTGAATTTGCCAGAATCCTTACTTTATATCAAATTTTGAGAAGATAACAGTTTTAAATAATCCGTTTAGCATATCTTTCTTTTGAAGTAATGAATATCGAATCCATTGAAGTGGTTTATTGAGGGGATTATAGTTGATAACGAGACAGAGAACTCCTTGTTCAATTTTAGTAGGATTATTGACATAAAAGCTGAGCAGCTCCAAGGTGATTTATTTGGACGGATCAATCATTTATCAAGTAAATCATTGATTTCCTAGATGCAGTGATAAAACAATTCCTTACTCATTTGAATCGAACGAGATTTTGTAGGAATACTCGACTCATGAAAATTAGAATTATAAGGAAGTGAAACAACATGTTTCTTCATATCCCAACATTGGGAATGATAAAACATATTTCATTTTCAATTTTTTTTGAAATAATGAAATTTTTTCTTTTATTGAAGAGTTTTATAATGGCTCTTCAATTCTTTGAAATTTAATCTCTTCTTTGAGCAATTAAATATGATTTTTCTTGAAATTAATATTATTAATGATTTTTGAAATTGATACTTCTTTCAAGGAATTAGCATCCTTATTAGGAGGTTTTGTAAAGTTGAAAAATATTTTTGATTAAAAACATTTATAGTGAGTCCTTTTGAATAAACGTGAAATGGGTAAATTTGAAAAATAAAAGGAGTTCCAAAAACTACTCCTCGGTCTAAATCTTTGACTAAATAAAAAATATTTTTAAAACGTATATTTGAATTACAAATATAAGTTTTTGAAAGTTTATATTTAATAAAGGAGTTTTTTTAGCGGGAGAAAAAACTTCAAGAAACTTAGAAAAAATCCTCGTAATTTTCTAATTTTCTTTACAAATATTTGTATTCAAAATCTTATAATTTCAATTCTGTAACTTCAATATTTCTTCAATAAATAAATATTTTCATCAAAAGTTTATTTGATTGTCTGATTTCATTTTCAAACTGAAAGTGTCCATAAGGACCTGCGCTATTATAAAAATTAAAAGTTAAAGATGGCGCTGACAATATTCGAAGGTTGGGAAACCTATTTGAACTTTTTTTGTAAAAGCCAGGGAACCCGCTACAATTTTACTACAGTAAGGATTCAATTCGGAACGCTGATGAAGATTTTACCATAATTATAAGGATAATGTTATCTAGCACCGATGGTGTTAGAACACGAGTCTTGTTGGAACACACTTAATATGGTCAATGAAATTAATCAAGTGACGTTACATTTAAGTAAATTTATCATTGAATATCACGTGGTTGTCAGCTAGATGTACTTGGCACTAGTGGTGCTACCGAAAAATGTAAATGGGCCAAAGGCCAAAGATCATATCTCCAAAACTTGGCCCAATTCTAGATTGTGAAAATAAAAAAAAAGAAAGGAATAAATGGGGCATTCCGAGAATTGAACTCGGGACCTCTCGCACCCTAAGCGAGAATCATACCACTAGACCAAATGCCCGTTGAGTCTTGTTTGCAAAAGTATTTCTTTTTGGTTATATATTTCTATAAATTAACTAGGAGTTTTCTGCTCTTGTACATGTTAAGAGAGTTTTTGCGAGTTAAAATTACGAGTCTACCATCTTTGTTTTCTTTATGGATTGTTCAAAAAGTAGACGTTGATAGAGGTTTGGGTGAGTGAAATTTCTATATAATTGTATTAATTTTTTATATAGTGAAACTTCGAAAGTCCATAAATTCTCATCTAATTTTTATATTTTTCTTGTAGTATATATATATATTTTTTAAACTCTTATCACTAGTGACAAAACAAAAGTTCATGAAGTAATTTTGTAGACAAGATTACTGCAATTTTTTATTTAATAACCGTGGATGTCTGGGCCAGCCTGCGCGCACCTCGACTAATTCCACGGGACCCTGAAGTTTACAACTAGGTACTCACCTCAGTGATCCTAAAGGAACTCGAACTGAAAGATTACTACAATAGATGATAATATATTTCTCTTTTGAGGTAAAAATGGTGAAAGAAATTTTTGTAGACAATATTACTAGAATAGATGATAATATATTTTAGCCCGAACTCACTGAATTAACAAAATTATTCTCTAACAAAATTCAAAATTTATTTAATCAGTAAAGCCAAAAATTAATATCAAAATATGTTTAAATTTTACCTACAAAAGAAAACAAAAATGCAGAAGAAACTAAAGAAGGAGCAACCAATAATGTAACTATAAAATCAAAGGTTCTTCTCATCCAGCATGCTCAATATCCCGAATATTTTGTTCTCAAGACAATAAAATTTACAAATCCAAGAGAAA
>CAIGRB010175326.1:0-30150 GCA_903798255.1 Fraxinus quadrangulata
ATCCAATTGATTTGGATAATATTGATGAAGAAAAAGAACTACGTGTAGTAGGTGCAATTCGAAAAACAAAACAAACTGTCAAATATTAGGAACACTTCAAATTAGTGTATATAGGTCGTCAAGTTGATGAAAAGCAAGAATTCAAAGTAATATGTATCTACTGTAAAGTTAAATTGACATGACAAAAAGGTATCGAAACTATCCACTTAAATAGATATTACAAGAAATGTTCGGCCAAACATTGAGCTATGGGTCATACATAGACTCAACTCCAATTTGGTTCTCTTCTCCCAGTACAAGTTCTAGTACACTAAGCACATTTGTCTAATTAGGAGAAAAATTCCTTGAGTGAATTGTCAAGTTCTTAATGGTCCTGAGTAGCCGTTAAGCAAACATTTCACCAATTTGTAAAAGAATATCTTCAACCAATGTATGTTGCTACGTGGAAACACTCTTCATGCTAATTGCATTGATTATTTCATTAGAACAAAATGAAACTAATACATGACAAAATTATGGTGGTGTGTAATCTTTTACATCTGATTTATCGGATGTATTAATAAAAAAAGGCTACGATTGCTCGCTACATAGACCCATCATAGATAATGAATAACAAAATTATTGATTTTAAAATAATTGATTTTTCTCATAATGCTAATAATATATTCAATACTATTATGAGTATTATTAAAGAATATCGTTGTGAGACTAAAATTTGTAGTTTAATTTTGATAATGCAACTGTTAATAAACAGGTAGTTGACTATGTCAAGCTCTTAATCCTAGTTTTGGCGGTTTTCATTTTCATTTTCATTGTCTTTGTCATATATGTAATTTAATAGTGCAAGATGTATTGAAATATATTAGTGCATAGATTAATAGAATTAGAGATGCACTAATATTTATTACAATATCACCTAGTAAAGAACAAGCTTTCGAAGAGTTTTATGTCGAACATGCAATACATGCCAACATTTTTATCACCTTCCATGACGTAGATCATAGGTGAGGTGGAACGCAACTTACCTACTACTAAAATCTTGTGATGGATATGAAGCACCTATTGAAATTTATAATTCTAGACATAAACATGATTCAAATGATAATTTAAAAGATTGTGATTGTGAATTTACATTTAAAGTGAGAAGTATTTTGACAATTATTTTTATAATGCTATCAATGTATTGTCAGTGTAATATTGCCCTGCTAGTTCTAAAGTTCTTGAACATCTTTGTCATATTGCAATAACTTTCAATGAATATAAAAACAAGCTCAATTTTAGCAATAAATTATATGCCATGGAAACAAAATTTAGAAAGTATTGAGAATAATTACCTATGTTAATTCCTTTAACTTGTGTAATGGACCCTAGATATAATTTAAACGGTACAAAAATTGTTATACATAAAATCTCAAATGCATTAAGCCAATGTTTGAGTCCCAATTTTTATTTATTTATTTTACGAGTAATAGTGAATTTTTGGAGAATATGTGGTTGAAAAGTATGAATTTTTTTTTGGATTTATATGTATAATATTTAATTATGAGAAATGTGTGATTAAAAATGAGTTTGAGAAAAAAAAGAGTTTTTAAGTAATGAGAATCAAACTGGAGCTAAAATTTAAAACTTCAATTATATATTGTAATATAGAGAATACTTTATATCGGATATAGGTAAATGTGGAACATAGATAGAATTAACTAGATATTTTACTCATCATATACTTAAAACCATAGACCAGTCTGAGTTTGCTTTTATGTGATCTATTAACACCCTCGATTAACATTGTAGTGTCGAGTCTGCTTTTAGTGTAAGTGGTAGAGTTTTGTTCGAGTTCACATACTCAAAGAAGACATGTTATAAAGTTTAATGTGTATAAATGATTGATAAGACATGTAAAGGATTGGCAAGACTCTGAGTAACAAGTCCAAAATCAATATGCCCAAATAAGGATTGATGAGGTAAATAATATTTAAGTTCGTCATACTTTATTGTTTTCTTAATAATATATAGTTTTTTTTTTTTAAAAAAAAATATTCACGTAACAAGTTAGAGTAAAATTTTAACTTTGCCTACACTAAAAGTAAGTAGCCTATATCGAGCACGAAAAAGGATAAGGATTTTATTTTATTTTATTTTATTTCAAAAATAAGGGCTCGTGGGCGAGCTCGGCTTGTGCTTCGACGAGCTTGAGCTCGGCTATGCCCGACTAGTCCCTTGTAGAGTCAAGCTCATATGGACAAAGATCAAACCGGCTCGACTCGACTTGATTCATTGACATCCCTAATTTATAGTAAACATATTAAAATATATAATTTTTTCAATCAATATATGTAAAATGCGAAAATGATTAGTGGGGATTAGGTCAAATAGCCTATTTACTCATATAGATTAGAACTTTAACCTTTGACCAGAATATTAGTATTGAAACAAATATTTTTACTTCTAATTTATATACTACCTAAAACACCCTTTTCAACATCACTGGTACAACACAAACCAATTCCTCCATTTAAAGTCATTTAAGCTCCTGTTTGTGCTCCATTAAAAATATATTTCAGAAAATATATATTTTGAAGTAGTAATTTTTTTGAGAATGTAGTTAAAAAGTAAGGAAAATTTTTGAATTTATGTGTAATATTATTTTGAAAAATGCTAGTCATACATCACCATTTACATCATCTTTTACAGATTGATGAGTTGTCAAAACGAATAGGAGGATTTTTTTACTTAGTTGATGTCAATCAAATCTCGCCACATCATCTGTTGGTAAATAAATATGTAAGTGGTGATGTACATGTAGCACAATTATATTATTTTATTGAAGAATGTGTGATTGAAAATAAGAAAAAGAAAAATATATTTTTTTGTAAAATGGATCCCAAACAGTAGCTATGTAAAATCTGTTCCATGTGTAAGTGTTTAAACCTTGAATCCCACTCAGTAACATTCTTCTAGAAGCTTCTACCAGTTACTATATCATAAAATCATCGAGCATCGACTCCATACATGAGCTAAAATAGGCAAAACCATCGTTCTTCCTCTCGGCTTCACCGAACCTCTCATGGTCTGTTTGAATAGCCTCGCAATACCTAATCTCATCTCTCAAACCATTTGTTCCCAAATCTCCGTTCATTTAGCTATTGATTGAAGTATTTCATACCAAGCAAATTTGGCAGCAAATTGACTTGCAATCACATCCACTGCTCTCCTCCATCCGACACCACATTTTGACTTTGAGAACAACCTTAAAAGAGATTGAAAAACAATTCGATTTAGAGAGAGGTTTGGGTAAAATCAAATAGAAAAGACTGAAGATGGGAAATGGGATGATG
Source organism: Fraxinus quadrangulata (assembly GCA_903798255.1). Taxonomy (NCBI): domain Eukaryota; kingdom Viridiplantae; phylum Streptophyta; class Magnoliopsida; order Lamiales; family Oleaceae; genus Fraxinus; species Fraxinus quadrangulata. The sequence goes on from CAIGRB010175326.1 coordinate 3,336, forward strand.
ATGATATATTAGTGAGTTGAAAAGTATGGAAAATGATGGTTAAGAGAATGAGAACGAGGACTTTGATGAAGATGAGAGGATGGGATAGTGAAATGGAAGATGAGGACAAGGGAAATGAAAATGGGGTGTGTTGACGAATTCCTCTCACATAACCAGGATTTTCGCCTCCTAAACTCACTGATTTTGATGCTCAAACCGAAATAAGATGAGAAATTACTAATTGGGAGATAAATATTTGAATTTGCATGATTTTCTCTTATGAGGTGAGTGTGTGTATAGATTTTCCTCAAGGTTTTAGGGCAATACGATCAATTCAGAAGAATGACAGGTGGGTGCTTGTATTAGCTATCTTATAACTGATTCCATTGTAGTGTTAGCGTAAGTGTCTAGTATTTATTGGCTTTGAAGTTACATTTTAAATATTTTCCCTTGTGTACCTTAGTAATGACTTTTAGTCAGCCTGGATGGAGAATGACTCACATAATTTGTGCGAACCTTTCATATTTTTTTACTTCTCTTGCATATAGCTAAGAGTTCACAACGTGAAGGTGGGTTCGCGAAATCGATTTATCAAATAGTTCTCGAAGTTCGATTTTATTATTCATATTAAATCTATGATTTGTTATGTTTTTATTATCTTGCGAATTAACACTGCCTGCATATGTTTCTCTTTGTTAGTGGTGTGATTGACGTGGGTTACTTAGAGGGGATATGCTATGATTATTATAATCTTTTGCATGCTCAAAGGATTTATTCGCACGTTTCTAGGTTAATGCCCTATAGGCATTTAATATGGGTGTCGATTACGTGCAATCTAGTCCATTTATTTTTGAATCTATGTCAGATGCCTGTTGATATCCAATGGTTATGATTATAAGAAGGACTTGAATGGTCAAGATTATCACCGACACAATTTGACGGTCACCCCTCTCATCTGAACCTATAAATCTACCCCTCTCTTCAGCGTTTTACCATTTTTACCTTCTTTTGTGTGGTCTCTTGCTCATGGGGCTATTCTTGCTCATTGGTGACCTCACTTCTTTTCGTTCTCATTTAAAATTTTCGGTTAGGTACATATTTCTTCTTTACCATGTGCTTATACCTTATTAATTCAATGTCTTCTCAAAATATATCTCAGACTTTGGGGTTAAAAGTTCTAAACTTGATGATTCCTCTTCCAGTATTGCTTCTTCATCCAAGAAGTTCGACGTACTTGAGAGTTAGGTCATGCTACCATTATTCTTTGTAGTTCCACAGTTAACCTAGATTTTCCTAGGTCGGGTGGTGGTTCCCAACTTAGGGTTAAGGTATGCACTAAGGCTCGCCAGGCTTTGAGCGAGTCGAGTGATAATGTTATGGAGGTCTTTGAGGCCTCAAAATTTTTTACTAGTCTTATGAAAAAGGATTTGAGTGAGATTCGGGATTGATTTAATAACCTTGATGACATAGAACTATTGTATCTTGAACCATCTCAAATTACAAACTCCTCACCCCATGGTTGTATAGTCGTTAACAAACATTCGATGAATATGGGGCTTAAAGTCCCTTTCCATCACCCTTTTCGTAATGTTCTTTTCACTTCTAATATTTCTTCCACACAGCTTACTCCTAATGAATGGGCCCATATGGTTGTGTCTTTCTTGTTGTGAAAACTTGCAGGTATTGTGGGAGAACTTTCGTTAAATATATTTCTATCTATTTATCATTCTGCGAAAGCAGGGAATAAGAAAAATCCACAAAGAAGGGTATTATTACTTTTTTCCTTGATCCCCTAAATCATGCAAAAAACATGTGATTACTTTTACTAAGGTGTATAACTGTAAAGAGGGGTTTTTCTTTGTTTATGGTAATTGGGGATTTCAGCCCAATGTCCCCCATATGCCCGTTGTTATTCCTTGATGTTACGATAAATATATTAAGTGTTCTATATTCTTTGTAGTTTCCTTTTTGATGTTTCCTTATTTCGTTTCATTTATTTGTTTAGATAAGCTAGGTCCATTCCATGGTCTTAGCAATCTTCATGCTTTAGTAGCACCCATTCTAAACTTAAGTCCTGAGGTTCGCGAGGCTGAGAAGTTACTCAAACTTTCAAACTTGGACTTTTATAATATCAACATCGAAACTACCATAGGTGAGTTTCTGCTCCGGTTTCTTTGTTTCTTTAATTTATCTTTGTTAAGATAATTTATTATTTCTCTTTCTTTTGCAATGCGAATTGATTTCAATGCAGCTCCCAAGCACTAGAATATTCTAGTTCTCCATCCTTCTAAAGACCCAGCTTTCGAAGGTTCCACGTCGACTAAGAACGTACCTTCTCATTGGAACGAAGGTATGACCGGTGACCTCCACTCTCTCAAGGGATTGGCGATTCGTAATATGCGACTGCTTTAAATCCAAAGTCTTTTTCCTTGGATTCTGGGTCTCTTTCTTCTAAGGAGAAAAGAAAAATGTCGGGTAGGTCTGAACCACTTCTGAACCCTAAGTCTTTATTTTCTCCTCGCCTCAACAAAGATTTAGACTCGAGGGCTTTATAGAACTTCTCCCATTTCTTTCTAGGGCTACTAGATCTACCGTTTTATATTTAACCCTATTTCGGAAAAGTTTTCGAAGGGGCTTACCCATAAGTAAAGGGGTAATTTGATCGATACTTATATCTCGTGAGCTGCTGTACTTTTCCATGACTAGCAGACATAAAGCATGAGGTTTATGTTTTGCGAGCTAAAAAACTAGAGAAGAAACTTGATTCCTTGGAGAAAAGGTGTGAAACTCTTCAGAAAAGACTGAGAGAAGCTGAAAAAGAGAGAAAAAAGTACAAGATGAGTAAGAGCGTTGATGCCTTTATTATAATAGAAACTTCTTTGATGGTTGATGTTAAGAGTGTCTGCAAGGATTTGGAGTTGGCTAAGAAAAGCAACCCGACTTATGTTGCCAAGACTTATTGTGGGCTTTTAGGTCTCAGAGATGAGCTTCAATTAGTGAAGGCCGATCAATATAATATTTTCCAGGACCTCGATAAGGCAACGAATGAAGCAGCCTTGCTTCGCAACGAGTTGGAGAGTGTTGAGACAAAATTGGTTATTGCGGATTCCAACTTTTCTGAGGTGAAGGCTAATGAGGTGTGTTACAAGGTTCTTGACATTATTAAGAGTTTCCATCCCGAGTGGAACATGAAATTTTTAGCGGTTCATGAAGGGGATGTCGAGGACACCCTATTGGGAGAGGACACTCGGCTATTCCCTAAGGCTTCAAATAATTCGTCTACTTCCATCGAACCTACCCAGCTTATGGATACTCCAATTATTCCTCCTAGCGAGGTCCCTGCTACTGCAAAGCCAATCGATGCTCCTACTGATTTTCCTCCCTTCAAAACAAGTATACCCTTTGAGAATAACGCCCGATTAACCAAGATTTCCCTACTTTCGAGAATCTTCAACCTTTTTTTAACTTGTAAAGATGGTTCGTTTTTGTCTCATTATTTAATGATAATGAAATTTTATTTCTCTGTAGTATAAAACTGCTCATTTGCCAATTTATTAATTAAATTTCATTGTTATTTTGTATGAATTTGTTCATTTGGCCATTTATTTAGGATCTCACTGCTTTACTCATTTGACATTTAATTATGCTTCGTGTAGATGCATTTTAGAACAGTCGTGTATCAACAACATAATTCATCATATTTATGCTGATTTCACATGTAACTTATCAAATGAAACTTTATTAATTCTTTGTAACAAAATAAGGGACTACGGATTACTATCATGTCCCTTGCCATAGCTTTTTCATTGCATAAGTACTTCGCACTTTGTTACAATACGCCATGACATTTACCATAGGCGGACGTTACTTTTGATAACAATTTTTCTTTGGGGTGGAAATTAGTCCCCGTGTTTCTTTTGACTAAATGAATCTATCCTTCATTTAAACTTTCCTTGGCAGAATGAAACTCGCCTTTAGTTTCCTTTCGGCAATTGGCGAAAGTGGCTTGTCTTTCATGTTCAGGTATCCCATAGCATTTTCACTACCGCGACCTTGTTTCAGGTTTAGTCTTGGTCTGTGTTTCAAGACCTATGCTTCCCTCTAGTACTTGCAAAGTTATTCTTACTGGTGGACATGTCATTGCGGGACTTGTCTTTTTCAGCCTCATGTGTGTCATATACTTGAACATATGGTACATTGGATCTCCTTTTCCGTTATACTTCTCTGTCATAGGGCAAAAAAAGTTATCTGGAATTTGCATTTCTTTGATCTTCTTTGAATATGGAAAGTACTCTTCATTATCGTAATCCATCTCATATGTTCTAGTAGATTGACCTTCATAATCCTCAAATGGAAGTGTTGTATGAAGTTTCATCAATGTTCTTTGTTCTTCGGCTACCCTGGGGATAGTATTGGTCAAACCCTCCGTTGCGTGAACTTACTTCATCTGTAGGCATCGTCGTAGTGGATTTACCTACAAACCGTTCCTTTCGTTTCTTCTCCAATACATTATCACCTATTTTTGACATTTGTAAACTGCTATTCTTTTCTCGAAAAGAGCTAGCAACATGCTCCCTTCCATTTTCAACTTATACTACCAATTTGCCTTTAGGTTCTCAATTTTTGCGTGCAACGATACATCTTCTTCCATTAACGCCTTTAGGTTCTCAACCATCTCCTGGATCTTTTTGGTAATGGACATCTTTTTCCTTAAGTGGTGATGCTGAGCGGGGGAAATGTCAGCCTGTGACATTGTCAATGTTTCCTTCCATTGTTGCTTTGGATTAGAATCACTATCTACTGGATCATTACTGCTGTATCCTCTGATTTCAACTTCCGATGGTATTTTTCCTTTCGAATTTACTTCCACTTAATGAGCTTTCAGATCTCAAGGATTTCTTAACTTCAACAAAGAATTTCGTGGTTGACTTAGCTTAAGTTTTACATAGACGACGTCAATGTTTTGACTATAGAAATCAGATCAACAAATTATTCTCACCTATCTAGGATTTTTGCCTCTTCATTTCACTGGTTTTGATGCCCAAATCGAAGAAAGAGGAAAATGGCAATTCTGGAGAGAGATATTTGAATTTGCATGGTTTTCTCTTATAAGCCAGGGGTATTTATAGATTTCCTTCAAGGTTTTAGGACAATTTGATCATTTCGCAAGAATGATAGGTAGGGGCCTTGTAGTGGCTATCTTATAACTGATTTTGTTATATCGTTAGCTTATGTGTTTAGTATTTACAGGCTATGAACTCACATTTTAAATATTTCCTCTAGTGTACCTTAGTAATGGCTTTTGGCCAGCTTGGATAGAGAATGGCTCACCTACTGTGTGCGAGCATTTCAGTTTTTTGCTTCTCTTGCTTATCGGTTAGAGTTCACAATGTGAAGGTGGGTTCGCGTAATCAATTTAACAGGGTTGAAGACAAGTTTTTGAAGATAAAGGAATTGGAGAAGTATTTGGTGGAGGGAGAAAGAATATGAATTAAGGAAACAAAAGAAGAAGATAGATGAAATTACAAATGAGGATGAAGATGAAGGGGGCGATGAGGCAGATGACGAGGACAAGGACAAGGACAAGGGAGAGAAGGACAATGAGGTAGGATTATGAAATTTCTAGGGAAATTCCGAGTTTTTTAAACGATTCTTTGTCTCGATTTAATGAATTATAGGAGTGAAGTGTTCGTTTGAAAAAATCATTATAGTTATATGCACTTTTGTGAATGATTATTGATGTTTAGCTTTAATGTGTACCCAAAATTTTAGGGGTTCAATACGTGTTCAATACGTGTTTTATGGAGGGATGATCTATTTTCTTGATCATATAGTGAAAACAAGGAAATTTAATGTTAGGAAATGAAACAAGCGGGATTTGATAATTTGTTGAAAACCTGATTCCAAATACTCGAAGAAGAAATCAGATTTACTCAAATTTGATAATAACTTAAAGTACTAACTATTAGAATTTGTTCATTGTTCTTACTCTTTCTATTAAATGGTCTTATTCTTTGTCTCTATTTCAAAGGTGTCCCTATCTATCTTTTCGTTTTAAGTCTCTAAATTTGACTTGATCGATCATAAGTTTACTCAAAATGCTTCCAAGATATTAGTGGCTAAGCATCATCTCATACTGCTTTCTTTTTGTGATTTTGAACATTGCCTTTACTTTAACTAAATAGATGCTTTTTTATACCACTAAACGTGTAATTTCAGTTAATGATTTTATATAGAGCCTATGCATTCTATTTAATATGATCTTTTTGTATCTTTTGATTTTAGGAATGAAAAGCTCACAGAAGTATGTTATTTCCATTGAAGATAGAGTTAAAGGAAGGACTTCAACAAAGTCTTCCCTTTAGAAATTTGACTTTATTCGGGAGAAGTTAGATGACGTTCACAAAGAAGTTAAATGTAATTTATTTTTGACAATCTGATCCCATGAAGCATATACTACTTTCTCGCAATCATATTGTTTTTTCTATTTTACGCAATTAAATAGTCCACCAATTGTACTAATGTATATTTTGTTTAGTTATGCAATCAAATGATAATGGCACAATTGATCCAAAGTTATTACTCAAAGGTCGATACAGTGGTACGCAATTGTATCGAAGTTGACTCATTCTATTGTAGGGACGAAAACAGTAATCGGCCATTTCAAAAGGACAAGAAATTAGTCAAAACAAAGCCTAGCTGTTTAAAACGATAGCTTGCATTTTATGTTACGTCTCTACTTCACTCCAAAAGTAATCGATCGAAAAGAACTAATTTGTTGAGTATCTTATATCAAGGAGCAATGGTGTTAATCAATATCGCGTGAACTTTATATTGACCATGATGTCCAAATACAGTGAAAACTTGCATTAATTTATTTTCATGAGGATATGAGTGCACATAAAATGAAACAAACTCGAAATTAATTAGCCATTAAAACGGTAGCATTCCCATTGGGTCACGAGTCTCGATTTTATTCCAAATGTCAAAACTTGCATTTGTTCATTTTTATATGGATAAGAGTGAACATAATGTGAAATGAACACGAAATTATTTAAAATGACAACTAATCATTTAAATCAACAGCGTACCATTCTGGGTCAAGGGTCCCTGATTTCATTCTAAATGTAGGGAAAACTTGTATTCATTAATTCTCGTGTATATGAAGGAACGTAAAAAAAAACATACAAAGGAGGAGGAGGGGAGAGAGAAGGAGAAGGAGAAGAGGAGGAGGAGGAGAAGGAGAAGAATGAGGAGTTAGGGTTTGAACGCGAGTTTTGGGCTTGAATGTGGGTATAGAATGTGAGAATAATGAAAGTTGGAATTTGGTAAATGTTAATTTTCTCCTTATGTTTGTTTGTTTTCCTTTAATGCAATTTACACAAACACTTGAGTCTGAAAAATCAAGGGAATCAAGAATTCCTTCTGACACAAGTTTTACAATTCTCTTTTGAGAAATGTGACATAAACGCTTATGCCATAATAAAGTAAAATACTCATTGGTTAATTTATGTTCAATATCACGTGAATTTATATATAATGTTTCTTTATAAGAGGTAACCGTATTAAACAAATTTAGGTTATCATAACCGGATAAAAAACTGTTAGCCACAATATTTGAATTAAGAAAAAGATCGAATTGACTATTTCAAATTGAACAAAAGTAACAAAATCTGTCCAATGTAAAAATTGAAACCAAATTTCGTCCAAAAAGACGGTACCGCAAATGTCTCTTTCAAATTCAAATAATAACCAGTTTTTAATGATAACCTTAAGTCTATATAACCTCAACCTCAACTAATTTACCATCACCCCATATAAATAAATCTTTCAACATCAATTGGCTTTGGCACATCAGGCAATCCCGCATAGACACACTTATGTGAGTAGTGGTACCGAAATTTATCCACCAAGTATATCTAGGTATTGACACTAAATTTACCTCAAAACAAACCAAAGTGAGAAGTGATTTTCTTTACACACAAAACGTGGTATTTAGTACAATCTCTTTGTATATCTTAAATTTCTACAAAAGTAACAGCTAGATTTATCATTTTCAAGCTTTCGCTGTTTATTTTGAATCGAACCGGATGCAGCTTTCTTATTCTTTATTACTTGTCCTTAGAGGTACTTGTCAAGTGAGTAACATCAATTATTTCTTGCTTCAACCTTTCTTCCTTTTGCACACAATAAGAAATGAGCTCATTTAGAGACAATTTCTCCTTCTGGCAGTTAGAACTGACCTTAAATTGANTTCTTTATAAGAGGTAACCGTATTAAACAAATTTAGGTTATCATAACCGGATAAAAAACTGTTAGCCACAATATTTGAATTAAGAAAAAGATCGAATTGACTATTTCAAATTGAACAAAAGTAACAAAATCTGTCCAATGTAAAAATTGAAACCAAATTTCGTCCAAAAAGACGGTACCGCAAATGTCTCTTTCAAATTCAAATAATAACCAGTTTTTAATGATAACCTTAAGTCTATATAACCTCAACCTCAACTAATTTACCATCACCCCATATAAATAAATCTTTCAACATCAATTGGCTTTGGCACATCAGGCAATCCCGCATAGACACACTTATGTGAGTAGTGGTACCGAAATTTATCCACCAAGTATATCTAGGTATTGACACTAAATTTACCTCAAAACAAACCAAAGTGAGAAGTGATTTTCTTTACACACAAAACGTGGTATTTAGTACAATCTCTTTGTATATCTTAAATTTCTACAAAAGTAACAGCTAGATTTATTATTTTCAAGCTTTCGCTGTTTATTTTGAATCGAACCGGATGCAGCTTTCTTATTCTTTATTACTTGTCCTTAGAGGTACTTGTCAAGTGAGTAATATCATTTTTTTGTCTTACTTCAATCTTTCTTCTTCTTGCACACAGTATGAAATGAACTCATTTAGAGTCCACATCCCCTTTTCACAGTTATTACTGACCTTAATTAATTGTATTGTGCAGGAAGAGAAATCGAAACCAAATGCACGAGCAAATCATCAGATAGCTCAAGCTTTAGTGCCTTTAATTTTGAAGCAATATGAGACATCTCCATGACGTACTCCCGAATATTTCATTTACTTTTATACCTTAGTGAAACTAAGTTCGCCAAAAGTGTACTAGTCTTAGCCTTATCACTCTTTGTAAAGCATTTTTCAATTTCATCAAGAAATTCATTGGTCATAGTTATCTTATCGGACACAGTGCTCCTGAATGATTCTAGAATACCATACTTCATGATCATAAGACTCATGCGGTTTGAACAATTCCACTTATCAAAATCCCTTTCTTTCATTAATGGATTTTATGAGTAAGTGTAGCGGGTTGTTCAGTCCTTAACGCAAGATCTAAATTCATACAGCCAATAACGATCTGAACGTTCTCTTTCCAGTACTTAAAGTTGGTTTCATTTAGCACGAGAATATAGTTGATGTTGACAGATATTGCAGAAGTTGATGGATTAACTGAATAGAGAACTTATACTTAATTAACATGATCACATATGAATCCGTATTAAACAATTAATTAATTCAAATAATGCTAAACCCCATCACAAAAGACCGAGCACAACATTGATATTTAGTCTTTGGACAGAAATACTAACTTGTAAGTGGTACTCTTAATGTAGTAATCAAATATTGAAAATAAATTATGTCAAATAATAAACCCATCTTTGAACCGATTTATTGTTCATATAAAATAAAATTTTATAATTGTCACATATTTATTACTACATGTGTGTAAATAATTCGGTCAAATATTAACATTCATTTGGACCGGTCAATACCCGCATGAATTACGTACACACAACTTTCCTAATATTTCAAATAAATCAATCTAGACAAGAGAGGTCACTTTGGTGACATGTTACTTCAATTAATTTATTTAGAAAAATTAGTAATCCAAAATAAATTTCAAATACCAAAATTTTAATTGTTAATCCTTAATTTTTTTTATTTTATTTTGAAACTTTAGGCGCCTAGGGTTAATAATTTAGAACTTTAGGGATCAAAAATTAATTATCTAGAACTTTAGGGATCAATAATTAATTATTGAAAATTTTAGGAGTCAAAAAATTAATTATTCAAAAACTTTAGGGATCCAATAATTAATTATTCAAAACTTTAGTAGCCAATTCAAACAAATTTAAAACTTTTGGGCTAATTTGAACAAAATCAGAAACTTTGAGGGCTTTAATTGTAAAGTTCAGAACTTAAATTACCCAAATTAATTAATTTTCAAACTTTAGGGATCGAACTATTAAACCCGAAACTTTAAAGGCCCAATAGGATTAATAGTAACCTTAGGGGACTAAATCACCAAAGCTAGTAAACTGCACGGGGCTTGACATTAAAATGTTACCCTAATTGTAAATTGCAATCAAGGGCCCAAACACTTCAAATTTTCAGTCCAAGCCCCCCAAAATCATCCAACCCAAAAAAAACCTTCAAATAATTATGGATGGGGCGGTGCTCGAAACAGCCCTCGCCGTAGCGACGAGGGTTGGACTGACGCGCGCTGCAGCACAACGTGCAGGATGCTATGTACCATGTCGCCGGCCGTGTGACGCTACTACACTGCAGCCCGCGTGGCTGTCCAAAAATAAAAACATTTTTTTAAAATTGAATTTCTTGAAAAAAATGCCGGAAAGGTTTTCAAAATTAACAAAAACTAAATCCGAATTATTAAATTCAAAAATAATGAAATTATCACAAGAACGAAATTAAAATTTCGATTCTCAATGATTCAACATGAATTGGCTCTTATATCACTTATTAAAATTTCCGTGAAGCTTATACTTTATAAACTTTACATAATTGTCAAGATCTTCATGTCAAATTACCAAGAAACTTAATTAACGCGGAAAATACTTTGATCATTTGATTTGTTATCTAAATAATGAATTTTGAATCTTTATCTTTATATTTTCAAATTAATTGCTTATAAACCTTCTTCTTGATTGTGAGTTTATGGATCTTCCTATTCAATATGTTTTCTCTTGTATTCTTGTGTTGATGAGATGACACAAAAAATGAGAATACACATATGAATTGGGGATCATAACCCTATATATAGTTTCCATATGTATTCGGCCCATCATCAAATACAAACCCTAATGGATCCGATCTCTACACATATAGTAACCCACACTTTATTTAGATACTCAAAATCCAATCACTTAATTCTTTATTAAATCACTTTAATTTTGGACTTAACTTTAAAATAGCATTTACACACAATTAATTACATATTTCGGCTCACATGACAAATTTAATAATTTCCCAACAAGAAGTGTTCATTTTCATTAAAAACTCTTTTAATAGGCTTCATTTTCAAAAAAATTATCCGAAGAGATTCAAAAACAACTTCTTAATTAAAGAAGAAACTTTTTGACTTTTCAAATAACTACCAAGGGATCCTTAATATGAAAAAGAATGTGAATAAACATTGAAGTGAATTAAAAATGGTTGTTCATAACAAGTTGGTTCCTTATCTAATAAGAATCAAGATTCTAGCTAAGTAAGAAAAGTTGCTATTATCACGCATCGAATTATTCAACATAGATATATTCTTCTCCAATTTCGTTTTCCTTCTTTAAGTTTTCACATATCTTGCCATAGGAGATTTATATGGTATTAGAGCTTTAAAATCTCCATGGCCCACTGAACTCCAAGCCTCCATTCTTTAGCTTCCGACCTCTAGCAACATGTATGACGATCTAAGCGATCCCTTCTATCTCCATCATTCTGAACAACTAGGTTTGGTTCTTGTTACTCAATAATTGACATAAGGCAATTATCCTCTTTGAAGTCATGCCACGCTCATAGCTCTCATCACCAAGAACAAGGATGGTTTTATAGACGGATCTATCACAAAACCATCATAAACATCCACCAATGAACACAAGCAATGGACTCGTTACAATCTCCTTGTCAAGGGTTGGATCTCAACACCATTTCGCCAAACAATACTCAGAGTGCGATGTACAATGACAGTGCCTTCAAGATCTAGGAATTGAAATAGCGTTTCCCTCATGCAAATAGTGTGCACCTTTTTCATGTTGAACTAAAAATCCATGAGCGCATTCAAAGAGACATGAGAATTGGTGACTATTACACAAAATTAAAAGGGTTGTGGGATGCCCATGATGCTCTAAGTCCTGTTTCACCTTGTGATGGTGACATGGCAAAGAAATTGCAAGAATACCAACAAACAAAACGTACTATTCGATTCCTTATGAGACTCAACCCCGTTAATCTTGGAGCTCGAATAAGGAGTGATCTGATTTAGATTGTATGAAGTTTGCAAGGGTGAGGACTTTGGGTAGCTTGATGAATAATTAATGAGAAGCTTGCTTAAACCCATACAAAGATTTGTGAAGCTTGCATATGCTTGTCTCCCATTTTCGTCCGGAAGCAAGAGGCAATGACATGTAAACTTCTTCCTCCAGATCTCTTTGTAGGAAAGCATTGCTAGCATCCAGTTGCCAAATGTGCCAATTCATGGAAGATGCAGCTAGGAGTAGGTGAACAGTAACTAGCTTGACAACGGGAGCAAAAGTCTCATGATAATCAAAACCTTCAATCTGACTATAACCTTTCGCAACCAAGCATGCTTTATTTGAAGGCAACAATGCCATCAGGGTTGAATTTAATCTTGTAGACCCATTTGTAACCTATGTGGTTCTTATTTGAAGGCAAAGGTTGAACAGATCAAGTGCCATTATCGTGGAGAGCACAAATTTTTTTGTCCATGGCAAGATGCCATATAGGATCTTTAACGCCTTAGGCAAATGAGGTAGGTTCTTTGAGAGCTGAAATGGAAATAGGTAAAGCACGATGGAAAGGAGAAAGTCTAGCATAAATAAGAACATGAGACAAAGGGTGAAGAATATCGTGGAAGCAGTCAACAGCGAGTGAGATGACAGTAGGGAGAAAGTGGGCAAAGAAGCTTCTACATGATACTGTTGAGGATAGTTTGGTGTTCGTATAGGTCATTGGATTCCGGTCTCAGGTGTAGGAGAATCAGATGAAGAGTAAGGCTATGCTGCGATGGCAATGTCTAAGGTCGCTACATCTAAAAAAAAAGTCCGGTCGCAGTGGTACATGGGAATTGGGGTCTAAAGGTGTTACAACGGGCAAAGTTGGTGACGTGGTGGATGATTTCAAGTATTGAATGTGCAGAGTTGATGGCGCCATGGCAGGAGAGGATGACTCCGCGATAGGCAGAATTGGATTTGCTAGTACATTGACAAAAAATGTGGGCGATGCGGCAAGTAAAATAGCCATGTTGGTTGGTTCCCAAGAGTTGGGTGTGAAAGGTGAAGTGGATATGGGAGTAATGAAAGCACAATGTTAAGATATGTTCATGAAAAAATGACATCTTGAGAAGTGAAAATTTCTAGTGGCTAAATCATAAACTCGATAACCTTCGGTAACACAAGACGAGAATGAGCATCAAATTTGCTTGGTTTGTTGTGATGTGTAGAGGCAAAGCATAAACAGCCCAATATATGTAAATGATTATAAGTGGGTCTTTTGTGAAATATAACATCAAATGGTGTTTTTCCATGAAGAACAGGGGTTGAGGTACGATTGACCACGTAACTGTCGATAAGGGTAGTATCACCCCCCAAATGTTTTGATAAGGTTGGCTTGGAAAAGTAGGTCACGAGCTACATCGAGTAATTCTTGTTGTGGAGTCAAGACACAACTAGTTTGATGAATGATTCCTTTAGTCTGATATGTGTTTGGAATGGCAAATTCAGGCTATTATCACTATGCATGATTTTAATGCAAGACTCAAATTGGATTTCTACAAGGTTTATAAAGGTAAATAAACAATTTCTAGCTTTAGATTTTGTAAGCAAGAGTACATCGAGAAAAGTCATCTACGCTAGGAAGAAAAGATTTTGCCTCGTGTAAAGTTGGAACATGATAATAATAACCATCCCAAATATCTACATGAATTAACTTAAAACAAGATTTTGTATTAATAGAATTGGAAGGAAAATGTTGCTTAGTTTGTTTAGTAACTGGACAAATAGAACAATCGTTGACAAATTGAGATTTAATAGGATTTGAGCACAAAGATATACGCCTTGCACGCTTTTATTGGAGGATGACCAAGGCATTGGTGCTAAAGATGAGGATTGGTGTAAGTAGTAGTGGCAACGAAGACACGACATCCAACATCGTTCGAAGTATCCAAGTAGTAGAGTCCAGCTTACTCAATTCCCATCCCAACCGTCTTCCTCGTATGTTGGTCCTGTACAAAACAAAGGCTATCGGTAAGGGTTGCATAACATGAAGAGATTTGAGTCAATTTTGCTACAGATATTAAATTGAGTTTGAGGAAAGAACACAAAACACATTATAAAGAAGAAAAATGAATTATATGTGTTACTTGTACAAGGGAATGATTTGGTAAAGGGACATAATGATTGGTGACAAGTATGGTAACGATTAAAAAATTGAGATGAACAAACCATGTGTTCAGTGGCTCATATGTCAAGATACATCGAATACCCTCACCATATATGGGAGAGCTAGGAAGAATACACAAAAGATTACTTACCGTTGACACTTGATTGACACGATATGGGAGAGCTAGGAAGAATACCCAAAATGTTCAATAAATGAATTCAAGCAGATCATGATATTGATCAATGGTAAGACTGCAGGAAGAAGGGATCATTTCAACTTTTTCAGATTTGGAATCCACATGATCAGCTCTCGAAAAAGAGTTTTGAGGGACCTCTCTTATCCCTTCGAACATTTCTTAGCTTGAGTTTGCACAGACGTCGATGGTATGATCCTTGTAGCCACAATGATCACACTAAAGATGATGATAGTTTTCAGTAGCATGTCCAACAAGGTTGCAATGATCACATTGAGATATGAATTTCTTGGTGAATAATTCCTTTTGGAATTTGGAGGTCCATTTTTTGACAACAAAGACAACATCATCCAATGTTTTCCTAATCACTTGTGAAGAGATGTTTCATAAATTTTAATATTGGATAATGTGGGAAAATATCAATTGGACAATTTGCCAATTGATATCAGAATTCAACTTAAATCTCTCTTAAGAAGAAGTCACGTGTTTGAATCCTAGGAATGTGATAGAAATCTTTAAAGGAATAAGATGACGGATACTCTCCTAGAACAAATAATACATAAAAAAAAAAATCAAACACGAGGCCTGGGTCATTAAAAAAAAATATGCATTTTTTTGGTAACGACCCACGACTCGTATTGAAGCTATAATATCATTATATAATGTCTACTTTGGGAGAGCTTAGCCCATCTTACCCCTTACAGATTTTTATCGCTTCCCCAAGATTCAAGCTCAAGATATTTACCTCATGAAAAACTTGTCTAATTGGTACTGTAATTCAACTTAAGTCTCTAATAAGACATCTTAAATTCAAATCTTGGGATGCGATAAAAATCTAACAACAGTAAGATGAGTTCAAATCTTGAATTTGAATTTAGGGAAAAATAATTTTTTAGAGAATGGAGCTGCTAAATAGTGTTCCAACAAAAAATACATTTTTTTAACTCATTAAATAACATATTTCAAGAAAGGTCATTGCCAATCTCTTTTCGTTCTTCACACACATCATCATTAGTTAAACTAATGGTAAATTGGTAATAGATGAAGTGGCCACATTTGTACACAAATGAAAGTTGAGTGACCTAATTGCTCAAAATCAAAGATGAGTGACATGATTGCTTGTTCATTGAAAGTTTAATAACCGTTAATGCATTTAGCCCACTAGTCTATGATGAGTTGAGATAATGAGTAAAACACAAGAAGCCAAAATATATCCACAGGATAGGTCAAGCAGTACGAGGGGACACAGAAGAGAGAATTGTGCTTCCATTTAAAATCCCAAATAAGCTGAAATTGACAATTTTGCACTTTGCACTGCTTGTGCAAGTGGAATTTAGATTGACTGAGAGTGCGACTAATAACATATAGGGTTTTGCTAGTGTGCCATCCCCTGGGGGGCGCCACTTGGCTAGTGTGTCATCCCCTCTGTCAAAGGGGATGGCACACTAGCATTATTCTAACATATAAATTAACAAATGCAAAGCCACAAGTTAAGGAACCATGGCATCACAAGGGGAGAACCTAATATGCATAAGAAGCAAATTTGTTCTGCAACCGGTAGCACAATATATCATCCCAACCAAAATGAACTATTCTATGAATGGGTGAGATTCAAGTAAGCTTGCATCTTGATACATCCACAGGAACCGCCAACAGAGTGAAAGTTTTAACAAACCCAGAGAGGCATAATAACAATCTTTTCAAAGAAAAAGCCAAAGTTAATGATCACAAAAACTTATTACAGAAGCAAGAATATGCATAACAAGCAAATTTGTTTTGTTGTATAATTTGAAATAACTTTAAAAAGCTAGCATCATTCAGATTTAAGCCAGTAGAGCATCCCAAACAAATGAACTATTCGTGTTTGGGTGAGATTCTTGCAGATCCAAAATATATTCACATGGTAGGAGAGTTTACGAGTTCAGCAGAGGAATTATAACAATCATTTCAAACAAAAGTAAAAAGTTAAGTAAGATTCTAATATGTTTCGCGGTATCATTTAAAATAACCCCATAAAGCTTTGATTGCCTACAGCTTCATTAAAACTTGAAGCTGCGACTGAAAAATCAGTGGAAAATCTCAAACTTTGCACTATGAAAAGGAGGTTAGTTTAGAAAAAAAAAATTGTAAATGTTAGAGCTCAAAAAATAAGATTTGGGAGCCTTCGCTGTCATTGATTTCATTACATTTCAAGATCAAGATTATTATTTTGACTTGAAGTGACAAACTAAGTTACCAGAATCAGGATCTGGCAAAACCAGTTTTCATCTATGCTTCGGAAACGATGGAATCTACCCACTTTAATACACAGGAAAGACAATAATTACCATAGTTTTAGGAAAAGCCCGCGTATCCATCATCGCCACAGGCTCCGACGGCGGGCAGTCTTCATCGCAGTACAAGCTGTGAAAGGGGGCTCCGGGTGATACTGACTTAACGAATTGTGAAGAAATCTGAGCGTCCGGCAGCCTCCGCTATTACTTTAGCGCGGTGGGCAGCATCTTTTTTTCACAATCATTAACCCAAATCTCCCCCCGCCAATCGCCGCCGCCTCCACAGCCGCTGCTCAGATAAGATCAAGCAGTGCGTTAGAAACTCTACATAGGCCTTTTGCACCATTATATAGAATTCTCATTATGGTTGAATTCCTGAAATACCCCTATTATTTCGAGTTTCCACTTAGTAGCTTTGACCTACTCGAGTATTTTCAGGGGTATAAACGTAACAAACTGGTGAAGTCTCGCAGAAAATATCGCAAACCCTACTCTTCAAATCCTCATTTTACTCTCTCTAGATTGCTTCTCTGTTGTCTCGGTTCTTCGTTTTCTGAAGGTAATTATTTAATTTTTTTACGCATTCAATATGATTGTGTAGTTATTGCTATATCATTTTGCTTTGATTAAGGTTCCACGAGGGTAGCCTACCTACACTTGGATTTGCGATTGATTAATCGAACTCTGATTATTTTTTGTTTTTCTTACAAAGCTGGATTGTAGAGTGGCAGTATTTTTAGAGAGAAAAAGGTGACAATCTTTTGCTGTCCAACGAGCTTTCCATTATAAATTTGTTTGCGATGATTCTGGGTGGATGAGGGGGACACTTGAACCTCTATAAATGGTTTTTTTTTTTTTTTTTTTAAAGCTCGATGTACTGATGCACAACGTCATGGAGCTCATATGATACCTGAAATAAAACAGCTAAAATATTATGCGTCCCAGCAGTTAGTTTTTGCGTCTTCAGGTTATATTGGATTGATTATGTGAAAATATCATGAATTCTCAAAAACGAGATTCGGTTTAATATCTGCATTTCTATGTAGTTCTGTTCATGTATTTAATTCCTAGTTCATATGTAGCGTGCAGTTCACTTAGTGACTGAAAATGAAATACATTGATGTTGACTGGTTTGCACATTTTAGAAGTTTCACCTTTATTGAATTGTTTTTATTTTTTCATTTTTCCCTGCACCAGCTTTATTTTACTTGATGGATGCTACTACTTGTTACATGGCTGTACAAAGACACCTCAATATCATCTTTATTGAGCATTCTCCAATTTCAGGTTGATAATGGCAGAGCCTTCAAAAGTCGTTCATGTTCGTAATGTTGGACATGAAATTTCGGAGGTAAAATACGTGTTTGGAAATATTTTCGTCTTTATATTCTGATAATCTCTGTAGATACTGAAAGAAAATGAAGTAACTATAAAAGAATTTGAGTCTGTGGTTCATAAGCATCACCCCTGGATTAGTTTGTCATTGTTGTACAGTACAATTTGTGCATTCAGTAGCTCCTGCTATAAGAATAGGGTAATTATATTCACACTACAATTTTTGTTAAATACACCACATTTTAATTGCATTGAATATCCTCAATCTTCGAAGAACTCCATAGCGATTTAAATATTGGTGCACATATTAAAAACTGTGGTGTCAATATTTAGCCATAAGAATAAGGAGTATAAAAACTACTTGTGTATCTCTCTAATTGTTTTATAGGTTTCTCTCTCCCAAAATCCAAATTCTTTTGGCCAAGTTAACATCTTTCTTAAATTGAGTTTTAGAGATCCATGATCTGCCTTTGATTAAAGAATTTCTTGAACAATCTACAATCTTGTGTGGTCAGTGGCCTCATTCATGAAGCAAAAATTGTATAACTTTTATTTTAATGCACTTGGCTTTGTTCTCGCTTCCCTTTTTTCTTTGGTCAGAGACATCTTTTAAAGAACTTTCTTAATTATACAATTCTTATATGCTTTCGAATGTTCTCTGTCCACCACCGTGTTTCCTTATTTGGTGGCTTCTTTCCTTCAATTCTCCTAATACCTTTTTTGCTAAGTTCTTAATGCAACTAGCCCCCATTCCAGATCAAGTTAATCTAATTTATCTCATTGTCCAAAAAATTCTTTAAAAGCTAATTGCTTTTAACTATATAGGTTACCATCTTGTTAAGTGGATACAAACCTTTTTGGTTTTTATTTTTTATTTTTGATAACCACATCAAGAAGACAAGAACCACTAACCCACGTTATGTGGTAAGGCGGTCCATTCGAAGTCCTGCATCCTCCATTCTTTTCCATGCCACGATTTGTAACGAGAATTTCTTCGCCGCTAGCAACAACTTTGCTTTGATTGAAGCACATTTTCAGTAGCACCAAAATCAAGAGTCATCCAAAGTTCAAAATAAGAGTTGATCTCTTCATTTTGATCTCCAAATCCAAAATTCTTCATCTGCTCTTTCATCCAAGTTTTTTCCCGTGCACGACATTCAAATCTTCTCTAATTAAGATTTCATCTGGATTAGGTATTATCTAAATGAACAACCCATGTCTTCCTAAACTCCTCGTTTTGTTGTCTTATCTAATTTTATGTTTAGAAGATACATTCTAGTGACATTAATAAACTATTCTTCTAAAACATGTCAACCTACTGTAAGTCTAATTCCTATCTCAAATCCATTTAATTCTACCATGTGATGATCTTTTTATACACTATTTCTCGTTTTACCCTTTAATTTGTTATTGTTTTTCTGTATATTGTAAGAAATGTGTTATTACAATTAGATAACTTATTTGGACTAGTTGAATGCTACCTGTTGCAGATTAAGTACTTATATATCTGCATTGTGCTATGATGACAAGAAAAAATTTAGAAGTATATGATTCAATTGTTTGAAGAAGCATCATTCAAAAATTTCATCCATTTTTTTTTAGCAAAATCTCGATATTATATCTTCATCAAAGCTATCTCTAAGTTTGAGAACCTTGACGCCATAATCGTTGTAGGTATTGTATTTCTAAGCCTTTTTGTAACATGTACTGCTCTTCGGTTAAATTTATATATACAGTATCTCTTATTTTCAGTTGCAAATACCATTCTATGTTTTTTTTCCCCTCAGAATGACTTGCTTCAGCTATTCCAGCCATTTGGAGTCATCACGAAGCTTGTAATGCTTCGTGCCAAGAATCAGGTTTTTTACGAACATATGGGCTGAGAAATTTTACTTCAATGTTTGGATAAAAGTTATTTATTCGTGATATTTCCATTTTTTTCTAACATGTCAGGCCCTCCTCCAAATGCAAGATGTTCTTTCAGCTGTTAATGCATTGCAATTCTATACGAATGTTCAACCTAGTATTAGGTATCACAACAGATAAATACTAATTTTTCCTAATTACATGGGGAACTCCAATATAGGCCTTTTTTTTTACGATTCTTGTGTTTCCTGATTTATATAGTTTATTTTAATGACTTACATCTTGATTGCTTATAGGGGAAGAAATGTTTACATTCAATTTTCATCACATCAAGAACTAACTACCATGGATCAGAATACTCAAGGACGAGGAGACGAGGTTAGTTTTGCATAGTCTGGGACAAGTTTCCTTTGACTTATTGCTTCTGATGTTGTCATCAAGTGCATCAAAGGTGCCATATGCATGTTTCTTTTTATTGGTTAAATTTAACATCGTACTCGTAGGACCCCCTTACATGATGAAAAGGTTCCAAGACAAGTAAACTACAGATTGACAAGATTATCTGGTGACCTTGTATGGGCACCCTCTATTCAAGAATGGGAATGTTACTCGGAGACTGTTGACTTCTTAAAAATTTCATGTATATTGGACGAACAGATTGTTGTGGGAGACTTGTTCGTGGCCTCTTGTAGACTTACACAATATAGGATGAGCTTGTATATCTTTTAATTTTTTATGATTGGCAAAATAAAATGATGACTTTTGATGAAAGATACAACAATCACTAGGTTCAGAATGTTGAATGGTTTAATCATCTTTTCGGTATCTAATGCTATCTACATGAAGGGGTTCTGATTTAGGATATTTGAGCATTAGGCCAGGCTGACTAGTGCCTCTTAGATAACAGCCCTGGGCTTATTATCAAGCTCTGAAACTACATTTAGGCGACAATTGGCTCCTCTTTGGAATTGGAATGGTATTTAACCTCGATAGATTGAAAAACACCACATTCTGTTCAGTTCAACCTGAAATCTAAACCAGAATCATGTAATTTAACAATTTACCCATGGATTGAAATTGCAGAATTTCTTTTGGTTTCCTCATTGGTTAAAGCAAATCCATAATAAGGCAGCCTCTAGACACAATATTTATAATAATGTTGACGTTATATGAATCAAATGTATATAAAATGTGTCTATATTGTAGTCAAGAACAAACTTACATTCCAAGGATTCGGTTTTGGAGGTTCCAGCTAGAAGAAAGCTGCAAAAATAGAAATAACACTGACATAGTATAAGAAGTCAAAATATAAAGTACAAATTTCACTTCATCTAAAGCTTTTTAGAACAATAAAAAAATTGATATGGTAGAAAAAAAACTAGAAAAATCGAAAAACAAACGAAGGAACAAGTACCCAAATTCTACTTTCTTTCTTCCTCACCTAACTTGGTTTTCCCCCTCTCTTCTTACAACCGCATCCTGAACCTCTCCATCCTCTTCTCTTAAACCTACCAGCTTCTCCTCTCTCCTCTTTATCGTTCCAGGCCCTACCCTAGTGCCTACCTTCTTTCCCAATCGTGCACTTAATCGCAGTAAACAATCACTATCTCATTTATGAACTTCAGCATAAGTTTCACATTTGAAAGGCAAAATAATTAAACAGAAAATCTTTCCTGCGATCATCACGCGATTGAAATATTTGACCCAATTCGTGCAAATATATTACCAATATTTGCATATGGAGAATGTAAGTGTTTGAATGTTGATTTGTGTGTTTCTGTGGATTTGTATGTTACTATGTTGTAGAGAAGTGTGGTGGCAGGGGTAGTACAATCTTATGGCTGTGTGTGTGACATTCTGGTTGTGTACAACCATGTTTGTGTTGGTGTTGGGTTGGGAGGTGGAGTGGCCTGGTCAACCTCCTCTCTTGCCAGAAGCAGCAGCCAGGGAAGCCTTTGTGTTTAAGTGGAATGTGGGGGCTTTGGTTTGTGCAGTTCTTGGTCCTGATTCCAGGAGTAAAATTGGGAGGAGGCAGAGATTGAACAAAATTTTAATCATGATAATGATACATGCCAACCCATAGTCAAACTTAAAGAATTGAAATGCTCCCCCTCCCCCCCCCCCAAAAATTCAAGCACACCCTTAATAATGGAGGCCAAGAATTGCGTATTTTGAGACAATTTTAATGGATGCATGGCTTGTTAAAATTACAATGCATTAGAAGTTTGGAATTCCATTTATGCAAGAAAATGCTTCTTATTATGGTTTAGATGCTGGGTTGGCATATTTGATCGAGGAATTCTGAGCACATTACTTAATAGAAAGGTAATAAAGGAGATCTAGTTGTGCATTTAATTTGATATCTAAAGAATAAAACTTGTGCAGAAGATTAAGCAAATAGAGATCCTGGTATTATGTATGCGTTAGGACATTGGGGTTTGTTGGTAAATTAGATACTGGATATTGTAGGTTAAACAAAGCAATTGGCAAGGACTTCAGAAACATTTCTTGATCTGATAACAATTAATTGGCATGCTTTTATTGATGGATTTACATCTTTAAATAACCATACGACAAGTATTTGGTAGTCTAAGACTAAAACCTTGGTTTATCCAACATACCCTAGCATTAACTAGATTCCTGAAACACATTGCAACTGGAAGCAAGAATTTTTTGTTGTAATATTTTAGATAAGTATTTTATTAGCCACAAGGGCCACAACCACAGGCACTGAGAACCTATTTCTCACCATGGTGATGGCTATACTCAACCATCATATGCATACTTTGGTGGCTTTTATCTTGCACATAATAATTTCTGGCTTTCTTTTCTTTATTTCCTTTTTTTTTTTCCATCAGGGTTTCTGTTAGAATTTCAGCAGTACATAATGCACATAGGATTTTGTAATTTTTAACAAAGAATATTTTTTTAAAGGTTTTTCGTTGATTCCTTTATTTCTTTTTTATTTTTTCGGGGGACGTAAGGAGATGTTGGTTCTTCCGTGGGAATAAAGAAAGAATTTCAAGGTACAGGTTTTTGATAAAGGGAAATAATGCATAGTACATGAACACAAATAGCATTTGTTCTTCACTCGAGATCTCTTGACTCTCATTGTTGATGGAAATTTCCTCAAGATTTTGCTGTTGACTGGCCATATTTCTTGATGTCTTGAATAGGATATTTTGGAGCACTTCTAGTGCTGTTACTTGTTGGGTTTTGAGATCATTTACTGCTGTTTTCCCCGTCCTTTTTTTTTTTTTGGGAATCTGTTGATGGGGTCTTAGTATCTGCATGTTGATGAACAATGAGCTCAAGGTAGTGCTAGATTATCATAGGTCATCAGTATAAAATGAAAGTTTGCATGTGTATAGATTGGCACATTTCCATTTTTGCATGTTTAGTTATTATTTGATTCTAGTACTATTATCCCTGCACTTCTTTCTCCTTTTCTTCTATATTCTTCTCTATTCATTCCCTTCTCTTCTTTCTCCTGTTCCTGTGCTGGCTGCTGTTGGGCTCTTCTCTCTGTTCTGTCTCTATGCGGGTCTGCTGTTGCGTTCTCTCTGGATGTAAAGCCTAATCGAATTCTCTTAGTTACAATACATCACATGCTATATCCTATAACTGTGGAAGTGCTGCATCAAGTTTTTTCTCCTCATGGATTTGTGGAGAAGATTGTGACATTTCAGAAGTCGGCTGGTCAGCATCTTAAAATTCTCTTTTCTCACTTTCTTAATTTTATTTGATTTCGGCACATGTAATTGTGCGATTTTAGTTTGGTGTGTGAGGAATACTAATATTGCTTAATTTTATTTCTTACTTCCTTAAATAATTGATCTAATTTAGTTGGAATTTGATATATTGACATTTCCTAGTTCTGTGCTTGGATTATTTTTACCCTATATGGCGCATTCTTAATCCCTATTTTTGTTTAATTGTTTAATACTTCGCGTTTTTTTTTTCTAATGCTGCAAATTAGGCTTTCAAGCTTTAATTCAGTATCAATTACAGCAGAGTGCTATTTCTGCAAGGAACTCTCTTCAGGTGTGTTCTTTGTTATATTCTACTGTACATGGATTACATTGGCTTATATTCGACCTAAAAAAGAACTTTCTCTTGTAACTTCTATATAGGGACGCAATATATACGATGGTTGCTGTCAGCTGGACATTCAGTTCTCAAAGTAAGTTTTGGGTATTGAATTTTTTTGGTGCATGCATGGGTTGATGCACGTGTTTCGACAATTTTATGCTGCATCGGACTCTAATATCAAATTCTTTTTATGATCCAGCCTAGATGAATTGCAAGTGAACTACAATAATGAACGTTCTAGGTAGGTTGGTCAGTTACCTGTCCTGTCATTTGGTTTTGTAGGTAATTGTGCTGTTAGTTGTGAGAAGACTGCTTATTCTCTTCTTTGAATAGGGATTTCACAAATTCTTCTTTGCCTTCAGAACAGAAGGGAATATCTTCTCAAGTAAATCCATACTCCTCTAGTTTTGCAGTTCGAGCCATATGACTTTTTTCATTTGGACCTTCTGATTTGAAATTCTCTGTTTCTGTTTTATGCACCAGCCTGGATATGGAGACAGAGATATGTATGCCCATGCAGGTGCATAATTAATTTTAACAATACTTGGTGTTAGCAATAAATTGTTATTTTCCTTCTCTGCCACACTTTCTGATCACTTTTCTTTTCTTCACCCCCCACCCCCNTTCCAGCTGGATTTCCACAGGTGAGTACTGTGCTGATCACATTACAGCGTAATTGATATTCAAACATATTTAAAGTGGTCCTTATCACCCTTGACAATTATATCTGTGCTCGAATAGTTGCCTAATTTGAGGCTGGCAGCATTGTTTTCCCTGTTCTCCTTCTAACTTTTTCCGTCCATTTCTTTCCCTTTCCTGGCTCTTTAAACAGTAAAAGTTCTGTAGCTATTTTACCCATGAAATTATGTCTATATGAAATGTGTTGGCAGACTGAAGAACTAGTAGACATTAATACAGTGTCACTTCTAAATTTCTAGTGCTGGTAAGGCTGGTTTTTCTATTAATGGTACTGAGGAAAAGTGGTTCCATTTATCTATAAAAGCAAAACTCATTTAATGCAAAACTTTGAGCTAATTTCCCACTAGGGGAGTCAGAAAAGAAAGAAAAATGAGATATTACTATGCAAATTGCATGTGTCAACGTGTATGTAGAAACATTTGGTGAGCATGCTAAAAGTAGTTGTGCTAGATCTTCATTTGTTGTGCTGTCTTATAATGTAGATGGGCAATGCTGCTGCTATTGCTGCTGCCTTCGGAAATGGTTTGCCACCTGGGATAACTGGTACAAATGACAGGTGCACAGTTCTTGTTTCTAATCTGAATTCTGATGTAAGTTTCTGTTTATTGTTCTTATTCTCTTTTCAGTTGTGTTATATTTCCAGCCATCATCCTAGTATTGCTTTCTCTTGCAGAGAATAGATGAAGACAAGCTTTTTAATCTGTTCTCATTATATGGAAACATTGTTAGAATCAAACTTCTCCGAAATAAACCAGATCATGCTTTAGTTCAGATGGGTGATGGCTTTCAAGCTGAATTGGCTGTGCATTTTTTGAAGGTCAGTATAATTCTTTCTAAATTTTTATGCTTTCTGGTTAGATTGCTACATATTTGCCTTTGGTTTTACTGTTGAGTGAGCTGTGCCTTTATTAACAAAATATCTGCTCATATAAGCGTGGGGATAGGAATGGAAAGGGTTTGGGGAATCCACTATGCTAAGGCTAAGGCCCTGACCTGTCAGTTGCTTTAGTTTGAGGAAATCTAACTATTTATATATTGCTCTCTTGATGATTATGGCCCTGGAATATTTATGAATTTCCATATTTGTTCTTGATATGCTAATTTTCTGCTTTAAATGTTAGGATATTTGACTATTGATATTGCTCTCTTGATGACTGTCACTGAAACTTGCATGAGTTTCCAATATAGGGGGCCATGCTGTTTGGGAAGCACTTGGAGGTCAATTTTTCAAAGCATCCGAACATTACAACTGGAGCTGACACCCACGAGTATTCAAACTCAAATCTCAACCGATTCAATCGAAATGCTGCTAAAA
The DNA here is from genome assembly GCA_903798255.1 of Fraxinus quadrangulata. Taxonomy (NCBI): domain Eukaryota; kingdom Viridiplantae; phylum Streptophyta; class Magnoliopsida; order Lamiales; family Oleaceae; genus Fraxinus; species Fraxinus quadrangulata. The sequence goes on from CAIGRB010175326.1 coordinate 29,528, forward strand.
ATTACCGGTACTGTTGTTCACCAACAAAAATGATCCACATTTCCACCCTTCCTCAGGATGTGACTGAGGAGGAAATAGTAACTCACTTGAGTGAGCATGGCACAATCGTTAGTACAAAACTATTTGAGATGAATGGAAAGAAGCAAGCTCTTATCCTTTTTGAAAATGAGGAGCAGGCTGCAGAAGCCCTTGTGTGCAAACATGCTACATCCCTTGGTGGTGCAACCATTCGGATTTCCTTCTCTCAGCTACAAACCATACGAGGGACACATTCTACTGTATAACAAGGAGTGAAGTTGTAGACATTATATTTCCTTTTCCATGAAATTACTTTTGACTCTATCTTGTAATTTTTTTTTCAAAAAAAATAATTTGTTTCTTATCCTCTCATGCTTGTACCATTTAGAGAGCAAAGGTTCTATGTTTTAGAGGCAGATCTTTAAAGTAGCCTTTGAGACAGTCTTTGCCATTCGTTTCTGTCAAGTCTATTTGTTCAACCCTGGAAAACCTCACTGTTTCTTTTGTCATCCTCTTGTGTATATGAACGGCTCTGTTAATGTCAATGTTGGAGATAAAGATAAAGATAAGATATAAAATATAAATAGAAGTTAGATAGGATTTTA
>CAIGRB010175331.1:0-17526 GCA_903798255.1 Fraxinus quadrangulata
TTTCGATAATTATTGTTTGTCTTCTCAAATCTCATTTTGGTAAGTCGAATTCTATTTCGATTTCATGAGCATATATAGGTACGTTTTGATTTGAATATAAGATGCACATTATCGATGTAATATCTCCAACATTTTTCTCTTTGCGTAGAGATACACACTTCTTCCAAATTTCTCCCAAGTAGAGTTAAAGTACAAATGGGTAGAGATTCTATCAACCCTGGAGACAAAGGGAACAAATGCTGATAAGGCCCCGAATTTAACTCCTCGTCGAGGCAGGTAAAAAATAAAGCCTTACTGTCCAGAAGTGGTTCAATTTTTTTCCTCTTAGAAAGGTCCCTAACAAAAGACGGTAAAGAAGAAGACCCAAGCTCCTAGGGAAAAGACCCTAAAGTTGAAACAGTATCAGCAAAAATTGAACTGCCAATCCCTTGAGAGGGCGTAGGTCATCTAGTCACACTTTTGGCGCGAAGATATGATATTGGAAGCCAGGTCCTTAAAAGGAGGGGAAGCTAAAGTTTTCTGATGCTTAGGAGATACATTGAAATCAATTCGCAATGCAAATGTAAAAGAAATCGTTAATTATCTGAACAAAGATAGAATAAAAAACAAAAAATCAATACATAAACTCACCCATAATAGTTTAAATATCGGGTACAATAAAAGTCCAAATTGAAAGGGTAGAGTAACTTCTTAGCCTCGCGAGCCTCAGTACTTAAATCGAAAATAGGTACTACTAAAGCATAGAGATCGTTGTGACCACGGAGTGGGCCTTATTTATTTATATAAATAAATGAAATAAGGTAAGAAAACATCAAAAAGTAAGGAACCAACATTTACTATATTCACCATGACATCGAGGAATAACGATATAATGGTGGGGTTCATTGGGTTGAAATTCCCAATTATCACAAACAAAGAAAAAACCGTCCTATTTCCAGGTATACACCTTATTAGGGGTAATTAAAAGTTTTGGGCATGCTTTAGGAGATTGAGGAGAAAGATAATAATACCCTATTTGCAGTTTTGCCTTATTATTCGCCTTTACATGATGATAAATAGATCGAACTAAAGACGACGAATATTCCCCCCTCCAAACCTGCAAGTTTCCACAACAAGAAAGACACTACCATGTGGGCACCTATTAAGAGTAAGTTGTGTAGGAAAGATGTTGAAAGTATAAAGAACGTTACGAAATAATGAAAAGAAACTCTAAGCTTCATATCCATCGAATGCTTATAGATAGCTATACAATCAAGGGAAGGACAATCCGCAGTTTGGGTTTATTCAAGGTATAATAATTCTATGTCATGAGAGATGTTAATCTGATCCCGAATTTGACTCAAATCCCTCTTAGTGAGTTCGGTAAAGATCTCTTAAGCCTCAAAAACCCCCTTATTACTAACATTAAAGCCACTCGATTTGCTCAAAGGTTCCCACACCTCATCACATACCCCAGCCCCAAGTTGGGAACTATCATCTGGCTTGAGAACTTTCAAGATAACTCCGAAACTGGAAGGAATAATTTTTTGCATAAGGGAGCATATCCTAGTACGCTGAACTTCTTTAGAAGAAAAAAATAGCATTGGATGAGGTGTCCTTAACTTTAAAACTTTCGACCTCAAGGTCACAAAATACATTTTGAAAATCACTGTAAGAAGACATTGTAATAAAAAGGAATAAGCGCAAGATAAAAGAAAAGCACGTACCTAACTGGAAAGAAAGCTAGAAAATCACCGAAAAAAAAGTATAGCAGTGCATGCATGTATAAAGCAAAAGAAAGTAAAAGTGATAATAAAAATGGCATATTTATAAGTTCTGAAGGAAGCGTGAATCGTGTCAGTAACAATCTCAACCATTTAAGCTATCCCATATGATCACAACCATTGAATATGACATGCGCTTGACCAAGTCTCAAAATAAATAGGTGAGATTATGCATGATCAACACACACGATAAATACACACAGACCACTAACCTAGAAACCCGCAAACCAACCCTGTAGTGCACGTAAAAAAAATTGCTATAATCATAGCATGTCCCTTCAAATAGCCAACGTCATCTATAAAAAACAGAGAGAAATATGTGCTAATGACATATAGGTTCACAGTTTAACAGCCAACAAGTCCTAGATTTAATATGAATAATAAAATCGTAGGACTATTTGTTGAAGCATAAGCAAGCCATTATCCTCCAGGTTGGTTTAAGGCTGGTGTTAAGGTGCACATGGGCAAATGTTCAAGGCGTGACTTTAAAATCAATGAATGAAAGGCACGTAACCTAATGAATAAAACGTGATACTATAACAGAATCAGTTATAAGTTAGCTAATTAATGGCCGCCACCGTCACTTTTTTCTAAACGATCGAATTACCTCAAAGTTTTGAGGAAAATCTATAAATACTCCCACGTAAGAAAAAGAAAAACACGCAAAATTCAAATATTTTCCTCCCAAATAACCATTTCTTCTCTTGCTCCAATTTGAATATCAAAACCATTGAGTTTAGGAGGTGAAAATCATGACTAGATGAGAGGAATTTGTTGATCTAATTCTTATCGTCAACAGTGATGTGATCATCCATTATGTATATAAAATAATTTAATACTACCGGATTTTGATACCCAATAAATTTGAATGATAATGTTAAACGGTTGGAATAATTATATCAATACCACATTTGATTAGCTCAACCTGAAAACAAATTGGGTCACTTGAAACAACTATTAATTTTTGTTGCTCGTGGTCCATTCTTTAGGTGGATGGCCTTTTCAGGTGTTAGCCCACTTTACCTTCCTTGTTGACCCACCTTGTTTAGCCCAATTTGTTTTGGTTTGGTTCATCTCTTGTTGTTAAGTCTTGGCCCATGAGCTTTAACATAAAACTATATATATGTTAGTCTTGGTTGGTGTTTTAAACTGAGCTCGATTTTGTTATGATTCGAAATCCTTGGTGTATTATTTTCACGATAAATGGTATCAGAGCCAAGGGATGTATAAAATCTGGGCAGAAACGAGTAAGGAATGGATTTGTGTAGAAGAAGAAGATGAAACAATAAAGAAGTAGTTGAAAATCAAACCGTCTGTACCTTAAATTTCATTTTTTGTCCAATCCAGAGGTTAGGTGAACAAATGGAGACCATATCATTGTTCTTGACATCGAGGCATACTTGGCATGATGGCGCATACGGTGCGTGGACCGATGGAGATGGTGATGCGTGAGCACCACGTACAGAGGATTGGCGGTGCATTCGAGCATGTGGCAGCAATTTCAACAGTGAAAGAAAGTTTGTCCCTGGTGATAGTGTGGACCTTATGGTGGTGTTCATTTTCAATTTTAGGCAAATTTGGTTCTGGACCATTTTTCCATTAGACGTTTAGATTTCGCTTGATTGGTTGTTGCAGTTGCTAGAAGCTTTCGTACAAATAGTGGCGGTCATAAATATAGTAAATTCGCATATCTCCTTATTTATGGACTCGTATTCCACTAGATAAGTTGGCTTATCTCTTTTAAATTGAAGTACTAGCAGGACATAGTGTGGATTGTCCATTAGATTTGGGGTTACCGTGTGAGTTAACAATTGCCTTTTGTTCGAATTTAGGAATTATTTGCCCTACTTGACAAGTTAAGTTTGATAGGTAAAATTGTTTATTGATTCTTTGATATAATTGTTAATTAAGTAATCGTGTGAGGATTCCATTGTATGGAAAATTGGTTTTGTTGGCATACATCTTTGTTGCATTGATTATTTCATTAGAACACCCGAACTTTACCTGTTTTACCATTCCATTGATCTGAGATCGTGAGTCTTCACGAAACTCTAAGAATCTAGAACTGTGTATATTGTGATCTTAGGGCTATTTTTTATGTCCTAATTGTGATTTGTGCATTTTGGTTGATATGTGTTTAAAATGAATACACGTTTTGATTTGAGACTTTTCAGTAGAAAAGGAAAGTTTTCTATTTGGCAAAAAATAAAAAATGAGAGGGTTTTTTATTCAATAAAGATTTCAAAAACTACATATAGAAATTCTAAGAAAAATAAGCAAGCTAACGGTGAAAGGTAAGATGAATGTTGCCATCGAATCTAGTTATGACTCGAGTGAGATTTATTTATAATAAACCTAATTACTGCATTGGCATCTATGTGAAATTTCATTTGCATGAATGATTGCTTGATTTGGTGCATTATTTTATATTACATTTCAATATGGTTGATATGTGCATTTGCATGAAATTGAGAGTATTTATATTATTGTATGTAATGTGTTGTATGCATAGTGGTTGAGATTACTATTACGGGGATTGATACTGGATGTGTTTATCACTTTAGTAGGTGCATTAATAATAAGTGTGTCACTCGTACTATAGAGTATAGATGCTTGAGAGTGCATTGGGGATATGTATGAGAGGTGCGGAGAATGATATTTGGATCACGAGAGGTATGGTGATTAAATATTTGGAATAATCTATCTATTAAGAATCCTGATTGGGTGGAGTGTGAGAGTGATACTCTTATTACCTCTATTAGGTAGAGACACATTATCTACTTAGATTGAGATATGTGAGATAATGATAGAGGAACATCTTATGGACTTAGGATCTATTTTGATTTACCAGTTAAGTATGAAGAGTAATCAATCTAGTGAGTATAGTTGGCGATGATAAAAGATATGTGTTCTCAAGATATGAGCTACACAGAATGGGGTAAGATAATTGTGGTGAGATATTTTCTTGGGGTCATTTATGCATTGGTTGTATATGTTGACCATTTACTTGATTAACTTGGTGTTAGTCCAATGTTTTCTAGTATGTTGAACATGTTGAAAAGATTTGTGTATTATCTTATATCGTGTCTTCATTGTATGCTTTATAACTATATGTTATTATGTGCTCTTAATTGATTACTAAGAATAGCTAATTGTACAGGAGTTCTTAATCTTAACCCTTGGTAAGTATATGGAGCAAGTATAGTATGTGTTTCAGATCCGAGCATGAGTAAGGTCTATGATTCTAATTTTATTTGGTTACATTGATTAGGCAAGTATAAACTTGATATTGTTTGCTTTTAAGTTCATTACTTATCAAGATGAAGATTTATTGGATTTTGATACCCAATAAATTCAGGCGATGATGTTAAAATAGTTGGATTCATTTTATCAACACCACAATTGATTGACTCACTTAAAAACAAATCGGACCACTTGAAATAGCTATTAGTTTGTGTTGCTTATGGACCATTCATTAATTGGACGGTCCTTTTAGATGTTAGCCCACTTTACCTTCCTTGTTGCTCCACCTTGTTTAGCCCAATTTGTTTTGGTGTTTGGTCAATCTCTTCTTGTTAAATTCTATGAGTTTTAACCTAAAACCATATGTATGTTAGTCCCTTTGTTAAATAAACGTGTGGTACAATTTTGAATACAAAAGCAGCCGTCTTTATGTATGTTCCATTGTGAAAGCCGTGGCCTAATTGCTACCTTCTTCTTCCTCCTTTGCTGTTTTACATCCATCATATTATCCTTTGTGGGTAATGTTATAAGAGGGCAACCATATGAGTTTGTTTGTGTGTTTAGCCATTTTGGTTTGGTGTTTTAAACTGAGCCCGATTTTGTGCACGATTCGAAGTCCTTAGTGTATTATTTTTGCGACAATTACATTTCGTCAAATTCGTCTGTAATATGAAGATGAATTAAAATTGGAATTTCTTTCGGAATGGAGTAGTGCCGCCCTTTTCTTTTCTTAATAGAAAATACTTAATTTTGAATTATTTAAAAAACTAACATATCGCGGTGATAACTTGTTATAAACTATAGAACAGATAAAAGAAAGTAAAGAAGTCAATAGATTTGTGTGTATTTTATTAAGAACTATAGCTCCATATTTATAGGAATGAATTAAGGCTGCAAGGGTTACAATGGTCATTCATAAATACTACTTCATTTACAATAAATTCTGTATTTTTATATTGAAAAATAGTTCATTACTACGTAATTTGATAGAAGTATTGTATTATCAATCGTTAAAAATAAATCCCCTTCTATAAAGAGAGTGTGAGGAAACAAATTAACAAACATAGTCTAGAAATTGATTTGAAATTTCTCTTTCAAAATAGTTACAACTTTTTGATTGTGAGAATTTATACATTTGATGTTTTAAACGAATGCAAGTGACATTATACTTTTTTACTTGTGAACTTGTTTCTAATTGTTGTGACCTAATTTTTGGCAATTGTGACTTTGTTTAAAATAATTGAGGCTTTTATTTTTTTCGTTTGTGATATTTTTTCAAATTGTTGTGCTATTGTTTTAAGTGATCGCGTCTTTTTGCGTAAATCAATTCACGATCACCCCAACCAACCAAAAAGAAGGAAACTTGGCTTAAATGGTCTACTCCATGGCCCTTGTTCGACTCTGATCCTAAGTTTTTTCTTGGCACGGAAGTCCTCAACCATGGTTTATGTGTGTAAATGGTCCTTTTTGATAGATTCAAAAGACTACCATGCCTTTATTTTTATTAGCTAAATAAAAAAAAAATGAAAACAAAAGAATACATACAAGAAAAGACAAAAAAGGAAAGAAATTAGTTGTCATGGTAATATGCTAAAAAGAGCATGGCGATTAAAACGAAATATCTTAAAAGTTTGGTGATCGGGGAAACATAGAGTGGTTATATTGTCATAAGAGTATCTTCAAGATATTGAATAAGTGAGTAGTAGTTGTGAATTTTACGAAATGTGTTGTTAAAATTAAATTTTGATTTTAACCTTTAAACTATAAGAAACCTATAAAGAAATCCAAACAATATAAGATACTTACATTATATTGTCATAATCTTATCTCCAATCTTCTATTAATTATTACATTACAATCTTTGTCCAAATGTTTTGTTATCGGACTTTGAAATGAGGGATAAGAATTGTTATTAACGATTAGATGTATTAATCTATTTCCAAGTAAATCTTTTTACACTACATTTTTTAATTTTAGCAGGAATCGTAATCGGACAAGATGTGAAATAACGAAAAAAAAGGTTAATGATATAAGTACGACAACGATCAAAAGTTGAGGCCGTGCCATTAAAAAGGTAGAAAATAAAAGTGTGATGATAGTATAAGTGCCCATATTTAAAGCGGTCAAAACACAATGTTCAAGTATTAATGAATCCCATACTTTGTGTTAAAGTAATATCAATCAAAATTAAGAAGATTTGGTCATGTCTTAAGATCCAACAAAGCTGGACCTAAGGTGAGGCCCAAAAGGCCATCGCCTTAGGCCCAACTCTTTTCAACGGGTAATAATCTATTTTCTTTGATTGCATATAATTCTAATATTCTATGAATTTGTGCAATCTCTCTCTATCTCTGATCGACTGTATACGTGTATATATATAATTTAATTGTAATTTGTATATGTAATTGATTATTAGTTTATTATGTTATTATCTTATTGACTTATAATTTATGTATTTACCTTTAGTTTACGATGGATTAGTGTTTAGTTTACAATAATTTTTGATTCTTTGATTGTGAATAGTGGATTGCCTTTGATTTCTGAATTATGACTTATGATGGATTCATCAATATAGTATTACCCATTGATTTATAATTATTATGTATGTATTTATGTTATCATTCTTATGAATTTGCATATGCCCTTTGGTTCATTCACTATTTTTAATTGCAGGCACTGTTGTTTTTTTCCTTAAATGGACTACCACTCTATCTCATATTTTGATTTTGCTGCAAGTTGTTTAAGATAGAAAAAACGATGAAAAGTATTGGTTAATTGGACATTGACTGATATAAAGAATAGCATAATGTGCATTGATGTCTTCCAAAACATGAAGTGGCTAAGGAGCATATAGGTTGCATGACTAGTTTGACGAAATTGAAAAATATGCTTCAAACAAAACATACAATTGACGAAATCATACAATTGGCCATTAACAAAGATAGAGAGCACTAAAAACAAGTGTTACGAGGATAATTGTTATAATGAAAAGACTTGCTAAAACTAATTTGGCATTTTGAGGAGATTGTGATCAATTTTATGTTGGGAGTTGGTAGTTTTGAAGTGCTATTTACCTAAACAAAAAGATTAATTGATGTGCTACATTACTTTAAGAAAATGAATGTTTGATTCCCAAATACTTGCATTACTTACAAAATTACTGATTACAGTTGCATCGATGAAAAGAAGTTTCTCCAAGTTGAAATTAATCAAGACTTATCTCAAATCAATTATGTCGCAGCAAAAATTGAATGAATTGATCATGTTATCCATTGAAAAAGAAATAGTCGAATACCTTGACTGTCCAAAATTGATTGATATTTTTGTCTTAAAACTGCTAGACGAGTTGTATATTAAGTGATCGTTTAAAATATTTTTCCATTGTTATTTGATTATAATATAAAGATTTTTGAATATTTCATTTTCTTTGTTGTTTTATTTTTAATTTTAAGTTAACAAATTTAGTTCCATAAAAACTCTTATAAATGAAAAAAATTGATTGCTTGCTACGATTTAGGAGCAAAAAATCGAAAGTTCGTCTCAGGCTTCATTAAACACAGGTACGGCCCTAGGTCGCCCTTTATGTTCATAAAAATATATAGAGATTCAAACTCTTATACTAAGGAATTGAATTGGACCAATGGAATTCTATGTGCTATTTATTAAAAATATAAATTTCTAAAATTTTGTCGAGGAAGCAACCCCAATTTCCCCCTTTAATTGGTTTGGGAAAAGAGGTATCCCTTGACCCAATTTTCTCGCTCCAAGAGACATGTATTGCCGTAATCAAAGTAATTTCGTCACTTTAGTGTGCCCGTTGAGAGGTGGCCCTTTGTAGGTTCCTTGGGGATCGATTCACTCTAGTATTAACTGGTTTTCAAGGAATGGATTTATCAAGCACCCTCCATGATTGCAATTAGCATTTGTGGTTCTACTTTTCTCTTAGCGACTGGTTTTTTATGGTTTTTATGATTAAAAAAAAAAAATTATTGACGCTTTGATTCTAGCAGAATATTATCTCTCTTTCGAGAAAAAAAGGCTTTGATAGAAGGTAAGAAACTCATTCTATTTCCAAGCATTCATTGAATTGCAAATGCTTCCAATCCATGTTGTACTAATGTCTATTGAATAGAAAGCATAATTCAAACTTCATCTTCAATAAGTTTTGTCTATAATTTAAATTTCATCTCCTGGACAAAACTCTTGAATCGAATCGAATCGAGTGGTTCTTCTTAAATTATATTTGAACGGACATTTGAATCGAAAATCGATGGTTTGGTTCGAGAATCTCCCTATTTTTTTATATTAAATATTTTAATTTTTTAACTAAATTTGGCAACTAATTAATTGAGTACAAAAATATCATTTTCTTATTTCATTTGCCAACTAATTAATTTAACTCAACCCGAAATATTATTTTCTTATTTATAATTTCTAGGTCAAGCCCAACTTAATCAAATTTAAGATGTCAGTGATGGAGATTTTGACATTTTAAATTGGTTGAAGATCAATAAATCATGATTTTTGTTTATTTGTATTTATTAATTGTGCATTTTTAATTATTTCTTGTAAAGTTTCCTAATGTGACAAGTCAAGCAATTGATGATTAATTCAAATTATTGGTAAGTATTAGCAATATTTAAAAACATTTTATTTCGTAACTTCTAATTTATATTTAATTTTTTTTTTTGTAGACTTGAAGCAAAGAAATTAATGAGATGTAATAACCGATGTTTTAATATTATTATTTACTTTTTGATAATTTGTATACATTACTAGATAAATCTTATTATAAAACTTGTTATTTGTATAATTTTAAATTGGACTACATTTTTTTTAATAAAAGTTAAAATTGAACATGTCATTAGTTGAATTAATGTAGTGTTGTAAATATTTAAAAAATTAATTACGCTATGGAACCCTGGAACCGAACGCATTCTATTCCATAATTAAATTTCGACCCGATAGTCCCACTTACAAAATATCCGAAAATTTGAATTCGGTTTGATTCTATTCAAATTTCATTTTCAATGAGTTCGGTCTATAATTCAATTAATTTCTAACGTATATTTAATAGAGAGCGAAATATCAAATTATGGTGACTCATACTGTCTAAAAAGTTCTCTACATTTAGACGATCGTCTTAACAATATCTACTTTTTTCATGTTACATCACCTGGACATAATTTTAGATATATTGCATAGGAGATGAACTTTTGTAGATATCGTTTAATTTCTACCTTGTACAACAATATTTTTAGTGTAATTCATATTAGAACAATGCTATCAGTACATGAAGATTTTACAAAATTTTAATAGAAAATACACTTGGCAAATTAGCATTGGAAGAGGAAAAAAAAAGCTAATACGGTGCTGTCATGTCAGCACCATGTTCAATCTCTATTAAAAATTCATGTACGTGCAACCTTATTGTTCATGTTATCATCTCCAATGATGTGACAGCGTGGCAGCACCTTGTTCAATCTCTATTAAAAATTCCTGTATGTGCAGCTTTATTGTTCATATTATCATCTCCAATGATGTGACGGACTCTACCCTATAGTTTCCAAGTCCATTGAAACTTTTTTTTTGTTGTATATATAATTAATTTATATATATATAAATCTAAGATACGATAAATTTAAAAAAAATAAATTGGGTTCTCAACATCAGGAATGTTAAATAACATTAATAAACAAAATAAAAATCATATAACACCACTAGAGCTACAACATAAGTGATATTATGTGATAAACTCAATGAAAGACAGAATTAACTTACTTATTCAATTATACTTCACGTTTAATTTCATATTACTGTCACATATACCAGTGTTTTAATATCAATGTTGCTAAATAACGTAACTCTTTTATAAACTCTGCTCAAATCAAAAGGCAAAAGGTTTGCTATTTACTTAACACCAATAAAACAAAAGGGACTAATAGCATAATTATTTTCCAATATATACGAAGATGAAAAAGCAGGATAAGGGGATAAGGACTAAATTATAATCTGCTTTAAATAAAATCAACTTGCAAGAAATCGCCCATCTTTTTACCCTTTTAGATTAGCAGATGAAGCTTGTCTCCTTTAAAATTTGGTTTCAACCTCTTTGAAAGCTACGAGCATATTTTCGACTATTCAAAAAATTTGTGAATATAAAATATAACTTCGAAAATTATGTTCGATAAAATAAGTAACTTAAAAGTAATACTTTTTTTTTTACTTATGAAAAATGACATTTTATATACATACCATAGAATTCGATAAATTACAAATGTTTCTACTGCTTTCTTCCACTGATTGAGACATTTCCTCTCCTATAATCAAACTTGTAATAAACTAAAGTTGAATTCAATTTTGTTTCTTTCCAGCCGCCCTTTTCTTTCCACGCAACCTCTTTGGTCCTTTATATTATTTTGAAATTTATATTTGAGGAGGGGCAAAAATATTAGTGCAATTTTATTTAAGTAAATAATCATCATACACGTCAATTAACATATTTTTTAGATCCAATAATTGTTTTTTTAATTCAAAAATTTATAATGGACAAACCTAGCTAGCCTAGCTAGTTGGTTAATTTAATAAGAAAATATAAATTATTAGATAAATGATGCTCGAGAAATCATGAAAGAGGGGTGATATTAGTCAAAATTCAAATAGAGTAGTTTCTTGATTCAAATGGAAGGTGCGAGTAATATATATAGTTAGTGGGGTTTGAATGTCCAAAGAGTGGACTTTTGGGACTAAATAGTAGAACAATTGTTGATAGTGGAAGACAATGTACCATTCATAAGTCAATTCAGGTACCCAATCGAGTCTCTACTTTTCTTTCAATTTTCTATTAAATGTAAAATATAATTTTTTTTTTTCCTTTCAATTTTCTATTAAATATTTTAGTCGTATGCCCGTACAATGTACGTGTTTTGGTATATTTAAGGTAATATTAATGTATCAAATATTAATGAAAAGATAAATTTTTGTGAAAGTTCAGTAAGTTTTTATCTAACATAATAATTAGTAAAATTTTATAATGATAATATTCTAGTAAGATTTAAATGAAAAGTTTTAAGTAGCAAAAAAAATTTTAAAAGAAGAAATTAATGGGGATAATATTAATCTTTCTAAGTTTGCTAACGTTTAACAATTCATATTTGTGCTCTATACCAAAATATTTATAGTGCCCACCGAACAAGGAAGAAAGTTTAATGAAAAATAAATGAGCAAAAATATTATCTGATAATCATAATGCCAAGGAAATGCAAATGTAGGTTTGACTTCTGCACAGACAAGAGAATCCTTCAAGTTCTGAGCTTCAATTGGTCTCTACAAAAATGGAAAGGAATTTCTATTATCTTCATAGAAATTAGTGATATACTAAGTGATTAATTACCTAATGAAAAGAATAGATGAAAAGTGTAGAGAGGAAAAAAATTTACACGTATACTCATTTGTATATTAATCGTTGTAAGTATATAGGGAAAAGGAAAAGAGGTTAAAAACAGTTATACTTCGAACTTATTGCGTCAATTATTTGGTGTCACCAAAAGTAATCGACTAAGGCATTACTGGTTTTATAACTGAAATATTACTTCAAGGAACAAAAAGTACTACATATGAATGGTTAAAGAATCCGTACCTTTAGTCGGCGATGATCAAGAACAATTTTGATCATGAGTATGTGCTCCTTCTCATTAAGAAGATCATTTGTCTCAATGTTAGTTATGGTAGAAATTTTCGACTTAAGTTCACAAAAGCATATGAAATTAAAAAGCACAGACGATAATGTTTAACAAAAACAACCTTGTTAGTTTATAATTAAGGAACAACACATATTCGTTATGAAGGTACAGCAGGAAAGATAAAGTGAGCTAAACTTCTGAAAGCATACAATGACATAAGTTACTCAAAAGGTTCAGAAATTTAACCTCGTTGACCTTTCTTTATAGAAAGGAGATGATGGCATAATTCTCGTTTCTATATCTTCTTCCGTTTTATTATTTATGTTTTAAAATATACCAAATGCACTCCAATATAATTTTTTCCTATAGAAAATCAAATAGATTCTAACGGAATTGATAAAAAACAAAATATAGAAGAATTGCACTTACATTTAATTCTTCTTAACCCGAAAAGTTCTGCATGAAAAATTACTTATTTATGATTAGATTCATTTTTTTATTAATTTAAAAGTAAATTTACTTTTTATCTATTATATATATGTTTGGATAGGTTATTTTAATTTTAATATGGAGAGAGAGAGAGAGAGAGAGAGAGAGAGTCACTTTTGTATAAGAGATATTTAGAGGAACCAATTAATGAATAGTAACTAAAGAATTGCAGTGTGAAAATGAGGACTAAGAAAAAAAAGGTCACCGCAGTGCGGAACTTTTTTTATTATTTTTTTTTTTTTTACAGTGTTAATAATAATCTACGATAAATCCATAGCAAAACAAAATTATTTCTATCTTGTATATTTTAAAAGTGTACAATACATTTAAAAATAATATTAATCATATTTACAAACACTTATTTTTAATACTAATCAAGTAAACAGTAGATTGTCTCAAGAAAAAAAATATGAGAACTAAATAAATAAATGTCCGTGCTGCGCGGAAACTAGTGTTCGCATGGACCAAATTTTTTTTTTTTACAGTACTAACAATAATCTACGATAAACTCATAGCAGAACAAAATCATTTATATCTTGTATATTTTAAAAGTGTACAATATATTTAAAAATAACATTAACCAAATTTACAAACACTTATTTTTAACATTAATCAAGTAAACGGTATATTGCCTCTGAAAAAAAATTGTGACAAATGAACAGTAAACGATGAATTGCCAAAGAAGCAAGAAGAAATTCAAAGTCAACAATTATGGGTACCCTTAAAGTTTGGATGAATAGTAGAGAATGGATATAGATAAAATGAGATTTAAAAAAAAAATTCACAAATGAACAGTAAACGATGAATTGTCTCTTTTAAGATGGTAGGGATAAATTATAAATTTTTTTTTTTTAAATGTAAAAATATAATAAGCTCGTGTTTGGTTTAACAAAAAAATTGATAAAAATCTAACATATCCTTTATATATACCCAACTAATATATAATAATTCATTTCATACTATTTAGCCCAAATGATAACCAAATTTACCACAACTCATTTAGAATCCCAAAAGTATTGTATAATGCACTTTTCTTTTGTAAATATGTAACTGAAAGTTCAAAAGAAATTCAAAATAAGTGGCATTAATTCATATATATTGCCGAACATACGGAGATTTAAAATTAAAAATTACATTAGCATGTTATGATACTACTAACCGATTAGAAGAAATTACTCGTAACCAGCGATTTATAGCGGATTTGATTCATAAATATGTTTCATCGAGATACATCCAACGAGTTATCCCAATGAAACAAGATTGAAGCATGTAAATTGTAATCAGCGCCTATATTCATCTCCAGAGTCACCAATTACATTTAGAAGATTCTTTCCTCACTTGAAAATTTCTTGTATGCTGCTGACATCTTCTTCATCAAGAACAAGAGAAAATACGGCATTCGTGACCTTAATGTGTTCCGACAGACCAAGCCTAACACCTACCATCGACCCTACCACTGCCGGCTGCAATACTGCAGGTAGCAGAGCAAAATGAATCCGTGATAATACAATATATAGCTCATGCTAAGATATAATTTTTTTATTTTTCATTTCATGATGACCAAGGGAATTTTTGGTACCTGATCATGGATTTCACGGCAACTGTTGGAATGGAGACGCCATGTTTAGAAGCTACACTTTTCAGGGTCTAGTCTGAAGCAAAACTTGGAATTGATGTCGAAAATTTGTTGTTCAAAATCAAAAGAGAAGTGTGTAGAATAAAATTGAAAAAAAAAAAAAAGGCTCCCCCGCACTATTGGAAATCATTCTCACCAGAGAATAGTAGCGCCCACGCGCTACCTTGAGGCGTCATTGCGCCAATGACCGTTGGGATAGTTTTCTATCGTTGGAAATTCAAATTTGGTGGCTTTTTACTTATATGTTGGCATCACTTCGTGAGAACTGATCAAAGCCTTTATATAGGTTGTCATTTTGCAAGCAAATACAATGAAATACAATGAAAAAATATTGTGATTATTATCATTCATTCCATATTCAAACTTCCTTCTTCGTGTTCTTAAAGTTTTGGACAATCATGCAAGTGCTTGAGTATGAATTCTCTTCAAAATTTGATCAATCCTACAAACCATTTGTCGGAAAATCCTTTAAGCACAGAAATCGTATTGGAGGGAGGGCAAATATCGTTTGAGGACAACGATTACGTGTTTGAACATTTTATCTTCTTCGAAATTGTTTGATCATATGTATCGAGTTTTTCCTATTAATGTCTGGAATATTACAATGAAGCGAAGGAGAAATCGCATGTTCGGTAATATAAAAATAAGTTCATCATCTTTTTTTTGTTATTTCCATTGCAGAATTTAAGTTTGATTCTGGTTTCGTATATTGTGTTGTTGGTTTTAATCTTGATTTCTTTTTCATTTCCTCTCGTAGGGAAAATATTCCCAACATTTGACTGCATCCTCCCCAAGCATCAACCATCAGCATATATACTTCGTGACAACTTGTTAATCAAATGTGATTATAGTGGCTGGTTCCCACAGAAACATTAATGCATTACTGATAGAATAATTGTATGCTGGTATTTCTTCAAGAATGTAGAGGGTACGTCCAAATTTAACGAACTATTTTTATTATTCACATTGACAAATTTCGTCCAGGGTTTTCCTGCCGTGTCTGTAAAATGAAAGATTAGTCAGCTAATCGGCTTCACATCAATGCACCATAAGAGATCAAGAATAGTCTTAAGCTCGTTTATATAGTCAGAATTTGTTGCAGGGAGCACACCTCCCGACTAGAGCTACAAGAATAGTCTTAAGCTCGTTTATCAAAATGTACTATGCAAAAATCCCAAATCGGCGGAATCCCAGTATGAATGGTGGATTTTTTGATAGAATCTTCAGATTATATAATAAAAAGGCTTGATCTGTACATTTTCATACTGAACTCCAATATTTCAACACAGGTTTTAGAGATTTCCAAAAAAAAAAAAGAAGGGATAGAAATCAGGGATTTGCGAAATCGTAACATTGAAAATATCGATTCTTGGCACAATATATGAGGTAATACATAGATTAGAATATGAAGATAGAGATGAGTGTGGTGTAATGTTGAAATTTTTCAGGACATTGGAGATTTTTTATTTTTGTTCAAAGAGAAAGTCGTGGATTTGGGGATTATTTTTGGCAAGATAACAAGTGCAGTTGAGGCGTGTTTAGTGGAGAGATTGAAGCTATCAAATTGATTAATTGATGAGAGATACAATTCTATATTTTTAAAATTTAACTACACAACATGAAATATTTTTGCTTAAAAAAGATGTAACAGTATCATTTGAATATTTTATAACAATAATGTATGTGGTGCAATTTCCACAAAATCTAAATCGAAGACAGGGTAACTTAGCTGAAGACCCACGAAGGGAGAAAGATGAAGTTACACTAAATAGTTCAGCAGGCTTTGGAAAATCAGGCCCAATAATTGGGCCACAAAATTGCTCACGTTCTGGGTAGGTCTGCAAGGGTGGGCTTATATTATTAAGGGTGTGTTTGCGTCACATTATTTTGAAAGAATATATTTCGGAATAGTAAATTGATGGAGAATGTATGGTTGAAAAAGAATGAAAAATTATTGATGTGATAAAAAATATTATTTTATTGAAAAATGTGTGGTTGAAAATAAGTAGAAAAATGAGCATGAAAAAAATAATGTGTATCAAACATGGGTTAAGTAAAAATTACTCCTAGCCTTGGCAAAACAGCTCGGAAGCCCGAGCCACCCGCGGCTCGGCTCGACTCAAAAAAAGCCCGAGCCGAGTCGGCTCCCAGTCCGTGAGCACCGAGCCCAAGCTCGAGCCCGAGCCAGCCCGTGTGGCTCAACAAGCGACACGGGCAGGCCCGGGCAATGGGCCATTCCGACTTTATTAAAAAAATAATTACAGTCGGCTGCGTGTATGAGTTGCCTTGTCATAGCTGCCTACTATGAAAATTTTTGTTTTACTTTTTTTTAAGTCGCAGCCAATTTGAAATTCAAATTTTGAAAAAAACGGATACATTTTTTGCTATAAATACGTGAAATTTGTTTTAAAATTTCATAATAATTTACTTCAATTAATCTCCAATTTTTTTACTCCAATTTCGTTGAGTTTTAACTTTCAATTCTGATTTCAATCTCCAATTTATTTACTCGATCAGTTTCTTTTACTCAAATAATTAATATTTTTTGCTATAATATCTATAAATGAATTTTAATAGCGATGAAATTAATCAGTTTACGGGGAGTTCGAGTACTCCATACGGTAATGATGCATCTCAAAATTTTTCAATTAATTTGGAGGATATCGAAGAAGATGAAGTACTTGAAATTAAAAGATCGAAAAAAGAATCATCG